>JAJONI010000018.1:33984-74806 GCA_022190145.1 Pezicula rhizophila
AAGCTGCGATGACTGGGTAAGATATGCCTTCTCGTCATAGTACGGCAACTCAAATAAAGTCGAACCACCTTCAACCTGAGTCTGAACAAGGGCTGGAGGGCTGACTTTGGTAAATTGCTTGTCATGGTAGAATGTTGCAAATGCGTATTCAAGGAAAGACCGGACCTTCATGACGGCAGAGGCGTTGTCACCACGGAGAACAAGGTGGCGGATGTCCAGCAATGCTGAATCCC
This sequence comes from Pezicula rhizophila, assembly GCA_022190145.1. NCBI lineage: Eukaryota > Fungi > Ascomycota > Leotiomycetes > Helotiales > Dermateaceae > Pezicula > Pezicula rhizophila. The sequence continues at coordinate 34,218 of JAJONI010000018.1, forward strand.
ATTGGTTCTGCTGAGCAGAGACCTTGTTGGTGATGGCATCTTCTCCAGTTGGGGCTCTACCAATGACAGTGTAGAAGTCGACAATAAGCTCTCGGCCATCTGGAGCTGATTGACCAGCCAAAACTTTTCTCATCTCGCCATAAAGGGTCAGAGAGGTGCCTTGAGCAAAGACCAAAGCTTCGTATGTCTTGGTAAGATCTCCGGAGAGGACACATTGGAGATGGCCGTAACCGTCAATGAGTGTAATGAAGGTAGCCTGCTTTTGTTGTCTGAGACGGTGAATTCGTCCAGAGACCTTCACGCGCAAGCCTTTGATGTCGCCTTCGCCCAACTTGACGTCTTTGTTGCCAATCCTGATCTTGACAGCTTGTGGGAGTGAAGGGTCCTACACGTTCACGAGTCAGCTTCACTTGTTCTTGTTCTGGTGAGCCCCGGGCTTTTAGATATGATTCATAGGCTACGAAACATGTTTGTGGGAAAACATCAGTGCCGTGTCGCTCTAGGACACGCACTCAGGGGATAGATATACTCACTTCAGATATGACGATTTTCTTTGCCTCCTCAAGGTTCTTAAGGCGGGCATCCTCTTTCTCCTTTTCCAGAGCGGCAACTTGTTCTTGCTTTAGAACCTTCTTCTTGTGCTGAGCTAGTGCACTTTCAGCCTTCTTGACTGCGCTCTTCGCTGGTTCCTTCCAGATGAGTCTCTCCGACTCATCTCCACCAGCGGAGACGGCGCCAGTGGTAGAAGCACGCGACAGGTATGTCGTTTCATCACTGGTACCGTTGTGTTGAATGTATGCGAACGCGAGAGACTTGTACGGTGTCGTCTCAGCGCCGCTGGCTGCGACCGCATCATCCACGCCAACATCGGTGTCAACGTAAACAGTCTTCATCTTGGCTCGTTCTGCGAGATCCTGGGTCGCTGCCATGATTGTCGTTGCCGTAATCAGATCAATTGAGGTTTGTTTGAACAATCTTGTCACCTTTTAATGAATTCTTGGTGGGGTTGATATTGCGAGGCTTTGGCTTTCTACAAATTGACTCACCTTTGGTGGACGTTAGCACGAGGCTGTTACATCCGAAGTTCTTCCGGCTACCAAACCCTGAAGCTAGCGGCCGCTTCCAGGCTCTGTTCACTAAGTCGTTCACTAAGTCGTTCACTATTACTCCCCAGTACGGTGGCTGGTGGTTACAAAGGTACGAAATACCGGTACACGTAAATTTATCTAAGTAGCACAATATGGCACATGTGAACTCAACAGGCCAATAAGACATCGCCATATGGCAAGTTTGTCATGCCCGTGATAGCAAGAAGGCTCGTAGCGCTCAGAAGACAACTCGCAACACGCAAGAAAAGACTGTGGTGTAACGCTGTACAGTACCATAAAGAATCCTTGGTGTGATTTATGTGCCAGAATCATGGCCTACACTTTTGGTACCCTTAGTAGCGTTTAGCAGCAAAACAATAGTTTTTTGCTTGCAGTCCAGTCTTAAGAAGCACAAGAACCGAATCTGTGAATGTAGGCGTTTGAGGAGGAGTTTGAACCCCCTGAAGAAAAGGTAGTCTAGTACACAAGGCACTTTCATTATTTCATACCTTTCACACTTCGTAGTATAGTTTGAGGTACTACGTAGAAACATACTTAACCATACTTAAAGAGGACTTCCATGTCCTATAGATAGCTACCTACTTCATTCCCTGCTCCTGCCTGCTATTCCCACGCCCATTTAGCGAGGGGTGTTCCGTAATCAATTTACGCGCATTGATGCATTGCCACATGGTGTCGCGTCAACTGCCTGTTTAACGCGTCTGCCCTTTTTTAACTGAAGAATTGGAAGATAATTAAAGACGCTTTCATCAACTTAGCCCGATTATAAAAATGGACTACTAATGGAATATGCAATTACCCCTCAGTTTATTGCATCTAATCTGCGACTATTCGCCACGCTCCAAGCTTGATTCCGACGACCCAACTTCATCTGCAGACCCTTCTCATCACCACAACTGTGGCTTCCCGAATTATTGCAGGTTACTTGCGAAGCTCACCAAACACGTTCTTTAGACCGATTTGGACCATGGCACCCAAGCAAGCTACTCTGGGGTTCGTAAAATCCTCTCAGAGCACCTTGGGGTGTGTTGGCCTCAAGGCTCCCATTTTCCTGATCTGGGCTAACATGTATGATCACAAATAGCAAGTTCTTTACCAATCCTAATGGCACAAAGCCTGCTCCGCCAAAGCAGACGAAGCTTGCATTTTCTTCCAAGTCCAATCCTGAGAATGGTCCCTCCAGCTCCCAAGCTTCCAAAAACAGTGGTGACGTCGAAATGCAGGACGAGGTAGAGTCTAAAATGGATGAGGTGGATTCGAAAGAAGATTCGAAGTCCAGTAAAAGTAAAGTGTATTGCGGTGTTATGAAGTGTCGAATAGTAACTGACAAGCCGTTTTGACAGTAGTAAAGAAGCGCTCTAGGTCACCCAGCTTTGATATCTCAACAAATATTAAAAAAGAGAACAACAAAGTGAAGGAGGAAGTTAAGAGGGAAGTGGAGGAGGAGAGTGACGAGGAGCCCGTTTCAAAGAAACCACGTCGGAGCAAAGCTGTTACAGAAAAAGCTTCCAGACAGAAACTCGAGAAAGGAGTTAACGAGGAGGTTCAGGAGGAAGACGATGGTGAAGAAGAGCCCGTTCTGAAGAAACCACTCCGGAAGAGAAATGTGACTACTACGGAAGTTTCCAAGCACAAGGCAAAGTCCGAATCCGCCAAACCAGTAGCCGACTCTAATAGCATGGTACCTCCTCCTAAGAAGGTTAAGGTTGAGGAAGATGACGATATTGAGGAGATCAACTCTACATTCACGAAGCCCTCTGAAAGAGAATCTTCCGTTGCATCAGAATCTGCTTCTGACGTAGAGGAAGGCCTAGATGAAGATGAGGAAGACGAGAAGCCAGAAGTAGCAGCCAAAGCCCGTGAGAAGATCCAGACAACCTTGAAATCTCAAACCAAGGATCCATATCCTGATTGGAAACCCGGAGAGCCCGTACCGTACGCAGCGTTATGTACAACCTTCTCGTTGATTGAGATGACATCAAAGAGACTTCTAATGACAGCTCACTGCTCCCTCTTTCTTCGACAAATCCTCCGACTGACCCCTGGTGATCTTCTGCCAACTGTGCTACTCATGATCAATAAACTCGCGGCCGATTATGCTGGTATCGAATTAGGTATCGGAGAATCGATAATAATGAAGGCTATCGGCCAAGCAACAGGCCGGAGCTTGTCGGTAATAAAGCAGGATCAAAAAGAGATCGGAGATCTTGGGCTTGTAGCTGTGAAGAGCAGGGCCAATCAACGTACAATGTTTAAGCCCAAACCTTTGACAATAAGGGGTGTGCACCAGAGCTTGATGAACATTGCGACAGTCCAAGGTAATGGAGCACAGGGACGTAAAGTGGATGGTATCATGAAATTACTTTCTGCTGCAGATGGCAATATGGCTGGAAAGGTTGATATCACGAAAGCCAAGGGGGGTCCAAGTGAGGCCAAGTATATTGTTCGCTTTCTCGAAGGAAAGCTCCGGCTAGGTCTGGCTGAGAAGACTGTTCTCGTGGCTTTGGCCCAGGCTATAGTCTGTCATGAGACTGATGCAACAGGCACCGGTAAGGTACCAAGCACGGAGGCTTTGGCGAAGGGCGAATCCATTTTGAAAACCGTTCATAGGTGCGTAATATTCCGTTAAGCTATACTTCATACTTACAAGTGTCTAGCAATCTTCCAAGCTATGATGTTATCATCCCTGCTATATTGGAGCATGGAATCATGAACTTACGGGAGAATTGCAAGCTCCAACCGGGAATACCGCTCAAGCCTATGTTAGCAAAACCAACAAAAGCCATCACTGAAGTTCTTGATCGATTCGAAAACCAGACATTCACTTGCGAATACAAGTACGATGGAGAACGGGCCCAGATCCATTATGTTGCGAAGGACTCTCCACAGCAATACCGTGGAGCGACCGGTGGTCTCACGGCTATCTTTTCACGCAACTCCGAGGACCTCTCCAAAAAGTATCCAGACGTTTTGGCGAAACTAAATACCTGGGTCAAGGAAGACACAAAGAGTTTTGTGCTTGATTGTGAGAGCGTGGCTTGGGACGTTGTTGAGAAGAAGGTATTACCATTCCAACAGCTGATGACGAGAAAGAAGAAGGATGTCAAGATTGAAGATGTGAAAGTCAAGGTCTGTGTCTATGCTTTTGACCTCCTCTTCTTAAATGGAGAACCTGTTGTTGAAAAGTCCCTGCAAGAACGTCGTGAACTTCTCAAGAACGCCTTCATTCCTGTCGAAGGCGAATTCGCTTTTGCAACCAGCATGAACAGTCAGGAGCTTGATGAAATTCAGACTTTCCTTGATGAGAGTGTGAAAGCTTCTTGTGAAGGTCTTATGGTGAAGATGCTGGACGGCACTGAGAGTGGTTACGAACCAAGTAAGCGTAGTCGCAATTGGCTGAAGGTATGTTTATGGCCAATCACTCTTCTGATAGTTGTTAACATCCTTTCCAGATCAAGAAAGATTATCTTTCTGGGATCGGCGATTCTCTCGATCTAGTTGTACTCGGTGCGTACTTTGGTAGAGGAAAGCGGACTTCCGTCTACGGTGCATTTTTACTTGCCTCCCGCAATGGTGAAATATTTGAGACAGTCTGCAACATCGGAACTGGCTTCTCGGAAGCTGTGCTGGAATCCCTCCACGCTGAGTTGTCCGCCATCACCATCGATAAGCCTAAGCCATTCTACTCGCATTCATCGGGCAATCAGCATCAGCCAGATGTGTGGTTTGAGCCTAAGTATGTGTGGGAGGTTAAGACTGCTGACCTGACTTTGAGTCCGAGATACAAAGCGGGTTGTAAAGAAGGTGTTGACCCCAGTGGTGAGAAGGGTATTTCATTGAGATTCCCAAGATTCATCAAGGTTAGAGAAGACAAGAAACCGGACCAAGCGACAAGTTCTAGGCAAGTTGCGGAGATGTATCGGAAACAAGAAAGTGTTACCAAGAGTAAAGGTCCTGCTGTAGATGATGATTTCGAGTATTGAAAAAATACGCGTTTGGGATTTGCACATAGCTCCTCTACTCCGAGAAGGTATTTTTTTTTGGGATGCACAGGTGGAGCTGGCGAAGCGAGAAGCCCTTGCATTGATTGAATGGACGGCCCTTATAGTAGCTATTTGCAAAATCATACAACCACTTTATACCTGTACAAGTGCTACCTAGCTCGCTCAGTCATTCCAGAAGATGAGGTATGCCCGGTAGCGCTACTCAACGCCAAAGCTTCCTAAATAATATGTTGGTAGCCTGATCGTGCTAATTTAGCGCGAGTTGGTAAGGCAAGTGCGCGCTATATAATTTCATTTAACAGAAGTGCCTTTAACGAATGCGCCCAAGGTGGAGTGGTAAGATGCTTTGCTACAACGATGTCATGACCAACAGGCGCCTGAAAATAGCACCTACATCTTAATCAAGGTTCTTAGAATGGTTCTGGGGTAGCGCGAGTTTGGATTCACACTGATTAGCATCTCCCATACCTGGATGGGGCCTCAGTGGAGTACGGTGGACTGTTTAACCCACCGCTACCCTCTTCATGATTGTTTGGTTGTTTGGAATTGAGATTGTGGTTGGCATCTTTTGGTTTTTTGGTGTTTTTTTAGCACAGCGGCTTATTGAGGTTTGGGAATGGGTGGTATTTTGGCCTTTTTGGGGCGTAGCTAGACGAATACCTTAGTCATTTCCTTCAAATACCAGGCTATCTGTTCATTGACAGGATTTAATTACCGCTTGCGTGTGCCTTCCTATGTACTTGTTACATAAGTATAACCGGAACTGGTGTCAAATCTTGCACAATTGAAAGCGGTATTTAGATCATCATATTGGAGTTATGTTTCAGACTGAAGAGTTTTACTTGAACCACAAGAGTGCATATTTAAGCTTGTGGTTATAGGTGCCTAATATTATGTCAAACCTTGGCAAAGGCGGTGGCCTGCCTATTGAAGATAGAGACTAGCTATGTCGAACGTATGCGATGGAGGTGTAGAAATTGATGCAGGTCTTGTGAATAATTGATTAGATGGCTGGGTTTTAGTTATTACCATGTGTAGGTGATTTCCGTTACATTATATTAGATCTAGAGTACTGTAAGCTTACAAAATAGATTCGAAGTGTGGTGGTGTGTGTTTCGTCGCTTAATAAGCGAGGGATACCAACGTTGAGTACAGTGTAGATAGCAAGATGCTCTAACGTATTTCTATACTTTTCGATATTCAAAGAGATTTTGTATTGACTGGCTAGCACTATAGGTTTAGCGAAGTGATTAGATTCTTTGTCATCTTCTACACACCTATTTTACTAGGTGGTGCTAGGCTTCCATTTATCCAAATAAATTTGGCATGCATCCTGGCAGAGTAACATTCTCAGGCTTCTTGGGGAATTTAATGATATTCCCGGTAAGCTCAAATGGTCTTTTTCTGGAGCCTTTTTTGATTGTTTGAGATGTTTATTTATGGTGCTTATTATTACAAGAATTAAGTTTCCCCCTTAGGTAACTCAATAATCACCTATCCTTGGGTACCCTTAGTCCAAGCTTCAGATTCATGATTATTCCTACACTGTCGCAAAAGCTGGCTAGTCACCGGATTGCGGTTAATCAGATCGACTCAAGTATTGAGTGATAACGCGTCCATGTCAGTATAGTGTTCCACCCCGTACTCCTGTCCTCTTCTCGCTGACAGTCTCCTACATCCCTTGTGCTGCCCTCTCCCAACCAATATCCCATCGAGTAACGTCGTTCTCAGAACTGCACAATCTTAAATTTTTATTCTTCTTGTACGTTCCTGGTACTTCTCTAGGAGAAGACATCCGGATACTCTTCTCTAAATACAGCGAGAGAGTGTCTTCTTTCAGCGCTTCCTCCTCTTTGTCTAGCTGATGTGGAGGAAGAGGACCTGCTGGACACCGAACCCATATTGGATTCTCCTTCTTCTGTATTAAGAACTCATACACTTTCCTAGCATTTCTGTTCACTCCATCAGATGACGTTCTTAGACTCTGCCACTTATGTCTAATCAGATCAATCTTTAGTTGCTGTGATAGAAGGGGCATGTAATCGTCGGAATCAGACGTGGTTGGGCTATCGTTGGATGCCTTATCGGTGGTAAGGTTATCCAAGATACTCCATACTTGATATCGCTGGAAATCCTTCTCAGAACAGCGAATGAGCAGCGCGTTGCGAGCGAAGTTGACGAAGATACGTCTCCTCCCATCAGCTTGTTTGAAGCATAGTATGTACTTCTTCAAGTATTCTTTTCGCGATTCTTGATTCAAATGAAGAACAAGTGGGACCGGTGTCAGCGATCTGAACGTCAAGGATTTGCCAGGATAGAGGAGTCTTGTCGTAGCAGGTACAGATTTGGTGCGTAACTGAACATGTACATTGCGATCATTGGTAAGCAGATCAATGTACCTGTAGATCTGAAGGCGAATTTCAGGCGGCAGTGAACGAAAGCGCGGGAAGATCTTTGCGGGGACAGCGTGGAGAAGGGCGATCGATCTCGTTGCTGGTGCCATTGTGTAGAAAGTGAACTTTACACGGCGGACTGTATTAATTCAAACTAGGAAAGTTAGCACTACAGCTGCGCGTCTGCTTTTGGGACTTACCTCAGTGGTTCGTGCAACACAGACACCGTACTAAACAACAACCCAAGATTTGGGGAGTGAATGGACTTCCAGGATGTTGCCAAGGTGAGATAAAGAACATTAGTAATTATTGAGTTGGGTGCACTGAGGAAACACAATTGGACTTAAATGTCGGCGCTCTTTTGAGTGCGCGATGTCATGAGTTTTGTGGTGGAGTTGGGATGGAAAGGAAAGGCTGTATATTGAGAGCACGCTGGGAAATTGGAGGAGACACTGAGGGAAGAAATATACGCGCTAATGAGTAGTTCAAAAGAAGCGGCTTGTGGTGAATGTCCTTAGACCACCTAGCTAAAATATCAGAGTAGATGACCACATGTAACTTCATTCTAAGCCGGTAATATCTGTGGCCTTGCTAATGGCAAATGGATTAAGGCTCGGTTCATTGGCCGCTAAGTGAGTAAAGATTATACTAATATGGAGATTGACGTAGATGTCACGTTTGCTCTTTATGAGTGAGAGCATAAGATACTGCATGAGCCTTTTACAAATTTAGTCTTAGTATTAGCTGCCCATTTGCAAAATACATAGTGTCTATGTTTGTTAGAGATGTGAGCTGTTTAGTTCTGTGCTGTAATAACCTTGGCATCGGCACTAATATTACAGTTTAACATATTAGCTGAGCTGGGAAACTTACTTGATTGATGGTATATACTCGCATTAATCAAAATGATTTCTCACAAACCAATTCGTACAGTACAGATTGTGCGAACACACAAACTCCACTTACTTAGGTTGCGACAGGCTTCACAAACCGGGTAGAAGATTATGAGGAAGTTTATTAGAGACTCGCAAGATTGTGGACATCCTAAAGTAACGACCTCGGAACCCTGAACCTAGGTAGCAATATAGCCTCAATATAGCCTGAGAGGGTTCGAAATAGTTTGCACATCAACACCTGATGCAGCTTGCAACTTTTTTTTGGAGATGTAGCATATACACCATGACATGTAGCTGCACGCCACTAACTCGATTGATTCTGACTACGTATTTGAAGAAAAGCCACTACCATGGGATCTACACTATCTTCAATATATTCCACTGCTGCATGGGCAGAAAAAATTTTTCCGAACAATTTTTACAAAATTTTTTAAAGACTGTTGAAAATTCCTGCAAAATGCTTCTACTTCTTCCAATTAAGTCTCTACCACCGCCGACACTTTGCCTCTTCAACCACAACACACTACTACGGAAACATTTATTTTTCCTCTTCTACCAAAGGAGCTCTGGTTTCAGATCTGGAAATTAGCTGCTCAGCAACATAGTCGAAATGTGCACATACAGGTCTTTTACAAGGACAAAGATAATCTTGATTAAAAGGCCGTACCTCGCTATAGTATTTGGAAATATTTGGCATTGGTTGGTACCGAAGCTGAAGCCTGTACACGTTATTCACATCTACTCGACTACAAGGCAACACACACCATGCCAGTCGTGTTGCACACCTGCGCTAAGACTTGTACTAAGGGCCTTAAGAATTACCCTCCACTATTCAAAGACGGTGGAAACCTCCCAATCTTGTACGTCGACAAGTATATCGATACAGTCTACGTCAGCCTACCCTGTACGCTTTTTGCTCATGTTAGATTCGTTCTATGCGACACTCCCCGGCGTGTTTGGGATGGGAGCCATCGGCAAGGATGCCCATATAAGTCATCGTAATCCTTACACAGATATCTTTAAACGAGGCTATAAAACACTTGATAGACATAACCATCATCGGAAGGCGGTACGGATTCTCGATGCAACTGGAAAGTTTGAGAATATAGAGGAGTTGGGTGGCTAGCTAGCTGAGCTTAGATATGTAGGGGAAGTAGGCATTATAGAGCGCCTCAATCTTTACGTCTTTTCAAAGTTAGGGTACAAAATTGTTATAGATATAGGCAGCTTTTGAGAATGAGGGTTTGGAAGTTAGGCTTTTGAGTCCTGCCTTCTTGTTGTACTTCTAGCACCTTTTGAGGACGAGACCTTCTCAGCTCAACTGTTTGCGCTACTCGATATTAATATGTGGTTTGCCTTGAGAACAATCTGACTACAAGTCCAAATTCTAACTACCTTAATCTAGAGGAAGATTAGAGTGCAACATTCAAAGCGATGCGTTATTAACGAGCCCCGAAGCGCCAGCTTTGAAAAGTTGAGGGAGTCAAGTTCTCTGCAGTTACTTACCAGTAAGTCTCAGGGTTCAACTAGCAGAGAGCTCTTCGCTTTATACCATAATCCAACCAAAGAAATCCTATTCGCGCTTCTTCAAATAGGCTTTGTTGTCATTGACGTACAATCTAGTAACAGCCCAAAATGAAGCTTGCTTAGTTATTTGACCATAGATTACTTTCTTAAAAGTTGAAAAACAAATATAACCCTCATAACGTGATTCTCCAACCTCAACTTCGTTATTAACAATCGTAGTTTACTGTTAGGTTTCGAGATCAAAAACGAGGCCTGTAAGTGCTCCAAACCTTGTCTTAACATTTCAACCAAAATGTCACTTAACGCTACCCATGTAACATATATGTTAAGAGTGGGATGCAAGAGATTAGGAAAGGTTAAGCGAGACCATAAACTAAGCGACAGCCTTGGTTTTCTGTAGCCGCCGATCAAGGATGCACCTTCTACGAAGCAATTGGGCTAAAGTATATAGAGGAAGCTTCGGATGCAACGACCACATAACTTATAGATTTGAGGTATTTTTTCTAACTTGCTATGATGATGATATTTAGACATGGAGAGTACATAACTATCTGGGACTCGTCTGGCAAGATAGAAGAATTTAGATTTGCCCGTCTACGTTTTTATATTCGTCAGATCTATTTGGCATAGTGCATTACATTTTTTTGAAGTAAGGTATAAATGCATGGTCTTTAGGAAGTTGGGTGATTTGCCGCCCGACCGTGTGTTTATATTACCTGCCTATGAAATGATCAGAGGCCGTTGACGGGATTAACGCTGTTTGAACCATTCTGTATTGTACCTCGACGTTCGAAACCCTATATAGTATAATTTGCGGTTCGTGATCCCGGTGATTCCGCCCTCAAATTGAGAATGATCACTTTGCAGAATGATAAGGAGATTCTAGAACAAGAGAGTGCATCGAATTAAGAGCGAGACAGGAGTTAAAAGTTCATACCTGAACATATCATCGCAAAGTATTGTAAGTTTATGTGGTGTACTAAATGCACTGCAATAACTGTGCCATCTCTTATATGTGATTCCTTTCTGCCTGGTACATTTTCGGACACTACTGTAATTTTCAAATGCAAGCTTGCAATTCCGAGAAGCTTCCGGATTTTAACGTGTCAGTATTCGTATAGATCATGTTCCTCTCCTTTGTTTAAAATCTTGGGCTTAGAGGGCCATCCAGACGCTTTGAATATTCAAACACCACCCATCACTAACAACTGTGCCAGGAACAACAATATGACTTTTCTAAAGATCTGGCCATATGAAGTCTCTCTAATTTTCAGATGAAAATATGGAAGGCATACTAATAACTGGCGAAGTATGTATTGAATTCCGCAAGGAGACCAGTTCTCCAGATATCCTCAGGGTGTCTATGTTCCATGGTGATACGATACACCACTTGTTATCCGGCTCTTCTCCTGACAACGCATGTCAGACTACTGCAGGGCCCTCAATAAGCTTGGTGTCTGTGGCATTTACTGTCATCTTCGTATGTTGTGCATAGCGAACATCGGACCATCCCATCCCCGTCCGGCTAAGTAGCTACAGTCTTGCTGACTGCTTCCAACTGCTTCGTCTCTACGAGCTCTGCCTTCGCTTTGTGTTTCCTGGCTCTACGAATTTGAATTTCAACATCCTTCATCTCAGCATCAGTGCTTAATATCCGTGGTAGTATTTCCTCAACCATTTTCACAGAAGCCGTCTGTGCCATCTTTAAACTCTGTGGTGTCAGGATGCCGAACATGCGTATTGAATCCTGTCGTGCCTTTGCCCTCTTGCCTTTATCCGACTCGTCTTTATCCTCGCAATCCGCACCCACATCGTGTTTCTCTGCAGCGACTGTCAAGGTCGTGGTACTGGTGATACGGCATAATCGTGAAGCTTGCATTCGTTCATCGTACAAGTCTTGTCCGTACCTGATGCCTCTGTCGGCAGAAAAGTTCGCACGCGCAATATGTTGGTGGATCTAGAGAATTAGAAGTGAATCATCACTAAGATGAGGGGCAACACACCGAAGATTGTGCGTTAACGAGTTCTTTTCGCAGAGTTGTGTAGGTATCAAGGAGGTACAGATAGCGTTCCAATAAGGCGTCAATTTCATCTGAAATGTTGATCACTTTACCCATGCTGACTGGTGGACTATGATTGAGTGATTGGATATAGACTTTTGCGGGGAGTTGGATGAGATTATACCGTAGAGTTGTGGGAAGTATACTCTAAGTCTAGTATTAATAGTCTAGCACTACTATGCTCCTCGCGCGTTCGTGATGTTCAGGGATGTGCTGTTAGGTTGCTGACGGTCAAAGGTCAAAAGCCTCGAGGTCTCTCCCTTTAATTTTTACTGCGGACACCAAATTTCTCTCTTTTATTATTTGAATCCTCTTGGCGAGTTCGTTGACCAGTCGATATTTACAATATATCATCATATCGTCCCACCCAATCCTAAGCGTTTCACATACTCGCTGAAGGCCGCCTGCAAGGTACGGCAATCCCAACACGGTCTTGCCATAAAACACCATTTGTTTTGTGAGCACAAAATCTACGCGTGAATCTACTTGCACAGTACGGAGTACACAGACGAACGCATCCTTGACACTGATCTCCATCTGCTCGAATCTTGCCTCCCTGCCGACCTCCTGTCATTTCATCTGCACCTGCAACCTGTACACCGGTACGGCTCCTTTACCTATTTACCCCGAGCGAGAGCTTAATCTCGTCCGCCTTCCACATCCAGGATCCCTCAGGCTGCGATAAAGCTGACGGCGTAGACAGACACAAATCCAAGTGGAGTCTAACAAATACGTACGGTATCGCCGACCACGCAACGCCGCTCGTGCGTGCACTCCTCCAACGACAAACGTCTTATTCCAGCAGCACAGCACCGACACAGCACCGACACAGCACCGACTACATCACCACCTGCCGCACATACAGTATCAATCCCATCCCTCTACAGCGAAACTCTCGAGCGGGTCAACAAACAAGGGATTTGGAAACACGGCATATTTACCAGAAGAAGGTAGATTGAGCAGCTGCTGTTAGACACTCGAGTTGGATAGTAAAGGTCGGAACAATGGTTGTCGCAACGATAAAGTTCGTCCTCCTCTTCCCCTGCTTCCCCACGTTCTGTGGAAGATGCAGCAATGCATGATGGTACTTGGGGCTAGATATGGGGTATATGGGATAGAGGATACGAGATCGGGCAGTTGAAGGGATTACGGCTAACATTGACCAACAGATGTGTTGTCGTCGGTGACGGTGCTGTTGGAAAGACTTGCCTCCTCATCAGCTACACGACAAACAAATTCCCCTCTGAATACGTCCCCACCGTTTTCGACAATTATGCAGTCACTGTCATGTGAGTTCACGTTTAATCTGGACTATATTCCACCCCTATCGATCCCACCTTTACAGTATCGCTGACTGGACTATATCTTCTTTCTGACATTGTATTCAGGATTGGTGATGAACCCTACACCCTTGGCCTATTCGATACTGCTGGGCAAGAAGATTACGATCGTCTCCGACCCCTTTCATATCCCCAGACCGATGTTTTTCTTGTCTGCTTTTCCGTCACCTCGCCAGCATCCTTCGAGAACGTTCGGGAGAAATGGTTTCCGGAAGTTCACCACCACTGCCCTGGGGTTCCCTGTCTGATTGTGGGAACGCAAACCGATTTACGGGATGATCCTCAAGTAAAGGAGAAGCTGGGAAAGCAGAAAATGTCACCAGTGAAGAAGGAGGACGGCGAGAGGATGGCAAAGGAGCTGGGTGCAGTGAAATATGTGGAATGTAGTGCTTTGACGCAGTACAAGTTGAAAGATGTGTTTGACGAGGTGAGTTGTGCTGTGTTTAATAACGAAATTCTAGAAATGATGACTGATGACACTTCCATAATAGGCGATTGTTGCAGCTCTTGAACCCCCGGCACCAAAGAAGAAGCACTCGAAGTGTCTCCTGCTTTAACGATATATTCTCTTCTCATCTAGTATTCAAGTTACTTTCAACATCCCGGGCAACGAAAAGACGGATGGTTATGTTTGCCATGAAACTTACAACAGGATGGACTTCATAACAGACCACTCTCCAAATTTTCCCATGTCTGATTCGATATCTTCTTCACATCCAGGGCGCTGGAAACGGGCAGCGAAAGGGCAGGCTTGAGCGATTGATGATTCTTTGATACTCTTTAGTCCTGCGTTATGGCGAATAGGGGTATAAATGCGAGCGCTCTAAAGACTTTTTGCTTTCTACATGGTTTGAATAGCCTCTCCTTGATCTTGTGCCTACCGGTCACCCTCAGGGCTTCCCCAGATTTTGCCATCCTTGCATCTTGAATTTTTTTACGTGAAGGGTCCTTCTGATTACACTTACCTATTATAGTGACATATATAGAAGCTGGACATTCAAAAGTGGGATTTTCCATGTCGACGCGCCCTTCACCGATATGCCATTTGTTTCTCTTCAAACTTCCCAAACCGAAGAAGCGGTAACGTAAACTAGGACCGGCCTATCATCGGGCTCCATTTTCGCCCTCATCCCAACACTATATCAATCTCAGTTCATTGATGCCACCACCACTTTCTGAACAACACAAAATTCTGTTCCTTCAAAACCTGATAATTCGGAGTCATGAGAACTTCAATATTTCTTCTTGGGGCTGCCATTTGCCGGGTCGTGGTGGGCCATGCTGGACATCATGATGATAATGTTGAAATACCCTTGCATGAGCAGCCATTTACACAGGATTCTGAGGAGGAATTGGAGAGGAAGTGGGGCTTTGAGGTTCGTTGACATCTTGAGTTTCATGTACCTTTTTTTTGAGGGCATCGGATTACGGGATGGGAGGAGGCTCTTGTCTCTGTGCGTAGTCCAAGATGGCTGACTAATGTTCTCACCAAGCCGGATGTTCCACTAGGTGTAACAACTCCTTGGATGCGTACAATTTCAAGCGAACTTGTACAAGAGTTCATGTCAATTCATCTTGAACGAAGGTGGATGAATTGACCATGGTGAAAAGTTCCAAAAAAACAAAAACAAAAAGCAATTCAGTGCTGATATAAAATGATAGTGGGCATTCTCGGGTGTAGCAACATTTGCACATCTCAAACATGCAAAGTGCTTGACTTCAACAGAACATTTGTTTGATATTGGTATTATAGGAGTACCTTTTGATACTGCAGTCTCGTACCGGCCTGGTAAGCTAATTGAAGGACCTCTCGCAAGAAGCTATCTAATACCAACTAGGAGCACGTTTTGGCCCTCGAGCCATCCGCGCAGCTTCAGCTCGCCAAACTTCTTTCCGTGGCTTCAATCCCCGCGCATCGATTAATCCTTACATGTCCTGGGCTAGCATCATAGATTGTGGCGACATACCTGTGACACCCTTGGATAACGCCATGGCGCTCACGCAAATGACCTCTGCATATTTAGAACTCGGGCATCGTCCAGCGATCTCATCATCCACAAAGCACCCCAAAATTATCTCACTGGGCGGTGATCACTCCTTGGCCCTAGCTGCTCTTCGAGGACTTAACAAAGTCTACGGAGGCCCAATAGCGGTCTTGCATTTCGATGCCCATCTCGATACTTGGCATCCAGCTAAGTACCCATCTCCATGGCCATCTAAGCAATCTGACTACACTCATGGCTCTATGTTCTGGATTGCTTCCAACGAAGGACTTATACTGAATGGCTCGTCTGTCCATGCTGGTCTTCGTACCCGTCTCTCAGGAGATGACTTTGCCGACTTTGCAGATGATGAACGCCAGGGTTTCATGCGAATTTCTGCTGATGATATCGACGATCTCGGTGGACCCAAAGGTGTTATCGAGGCGATTATGAATCGCATCGGTACTGAAGTTCCTGTCTACCTTAGCGTCGATATTGATGTCTTAGACCCTGGATTGGCACCTGGCACTGGAACTCCTGAGGCGGGTGGCTGGACTAGCAGAGAGTTGATACGAATCTTGAGAGGCATCGAGGGTCTAAATGTTGTCGGAGCCGATATTGTGGAGGTTGCACCAGCCTATGATGGTGTTGGAGAGCAAACGGCGCTTGCTGGTGCGCAGGTTGCTTACGAAATCTTGACGAGTATCGTTAAGAGAGGATTGGTGGATATGGGGAAGGTTGCTGAGGTTGGTGGTAAGGACGGAAAAGGTTGGGCTAGGAAGGATGAGTTGTAGATATGTTTTGGAAGTGGGATGGAGTTAGATTTTTGGGAATGGTGGAAGGGAAATAGGTTTCAAAAAAGTGGCTTTGGTAAGCACGGGTGATAAAATGTTTGCAGAGGAATAAAGGGAACAGTATTGAGTGGCGAAAAGGAAGACTGGAAAACGATGCAAAGACTATTTTTTGTCGTCTCCCGTCACTAGAGGAAGCATCACGCTTATCCAATCTCGCTTAGCATTTCTACTTCATCTCTAGACGGACGTAACTTCAAAACTAGTTTTCATATTGAAAATCAAGTAGAGAGTAACTTAGTGGCAGGTAGATCTCATCGCTATACGGAGAAACAATCAGTTTGTTACTACTCACCACAGCCAGTCACATGACCGGTCTGCGGAGAGTCCCGTTTATCAAAATATAACTTCAATCTCGCCTCACCAAAAAACAATCCCCTGAATGCCAAGCCAAGCAAGCCAGCCTCGACTATGATACCCATATCCTACATAATTGCACTACTTCCACTCTATGTTCTCGTCTACTTACCTCTTTCCAATATTCTCTTCGGAACCCCTCAAAAACGAAGCCCCGCAAGCCCCAATTTCTTGCTCAATTCCTCTTTCATAGCAACCGAAGATGCCGACCTTTTCAACCCGGACTCTTGTCCTCCTCATTCCTATGAGACTCATATCTTGAACCACGAGCCCCTAATTATCTACATCGAGAATTTCTTGAGCTCGAAGGAAAGGGAGCATCTTGTTAGCATCAGGTATTTCCTCCTTTAAAATGGATCATAAAACAAACACGTGATTTCTCACGCGTAATAGTGAAGATAAATTTCAACCGTCGACAATCTCTACGGGTTCTAATACAATAATCGACCAGTCAGTCCGGTTCTCTGAAGTTGCTCTTTTAGACCGCGATGATACGGTCCGCTGTATTGAGCACCGAGCTCGTAGTTTTCAAGGCTGGCGCCAGAATTTATATATTGAGCGGTTGAGAACTCAAAGGTATGGTGTTGGGGGTCATTACAGACATCATTTTGATTGGAGTGGTGCTTCCAGTGAGCAAGACCGTGTCAGTACGTTTATGGTTTATGTAGACACAAAGGAGCTTGTGGGGGGTGGAACGGAATTTCCTGGTATAAAAGGACGTCAGGACGGGAGGTGGTGTGAGTTTTTGGTATGTGAGGAGGAGAAGGAGGTGGGAGATAATGAAGTTCCAATAGAGAGGAGAAAGGTGGCGGGATTGACGTTTAAAGCGAAAGCTGGAAATGCCGTGTATTGGGTAAATATTGCGCCGGATGGAAGGGGATACGAGGAAACTTGGCATGCTGGATTGCCGGTTGAGTCTGGGGAGAAAATTGGACTCAATATTTGGAGCTGGGGATCTGCGAGGGGTCTGTAGGTATGATGGGAAAGGTTTGGTTATGCACTTGTTGGATGTTGAAAAGCCGGGGTTCTGTTGAGAATCTCTGACTCCTAGTAGAACCATCATCTAGGCGCATTGGTCGAGGAAAAGCACGCTTATTTCCTGTAATTATTTATGTGATAGTCTTCTCTATTGAACGCCAGGTTATTTCCTCTTGAACATGTTGATACTATGTAGGTATATGGTAGAGCTTTTGGAGTCTTTAGCGATTGAAATGCTACAAACCTGCAGTATTGAAGCAATTGCGCGTGATACTAGCCTTATTTACTTTCGTTCGACAGCCCTAGTTGTCAAGGAACAAGCCAGAGAAAAAGATAGTAGTTATTGTCCAGTTGCCTGCTTTCGCTTCCTTCCTTCCACTTCTCTTCAAGCACTTCTAAGCACGACTCAGACATCAATCACATATCGGTGAAAAACTTCGTCGGCTTTTTACTTGAAGATAGGTATGATACTCTTGAGCATCGCAATATGCCTGCGAATTGATGCAGCATACTGTATCATCATGTCTCAACCACACAGCGAAACTGACTAAACTACATCAGCAGAGTCTAAGGTGAGCTTTCAAAATGATCCCTAGCAACTCACTATATAAGCCGATTCATCGTCAGCTCTAGCGAGCACATCTAGCATGAATTATGGTTTCAACGGACGGCTGGATACCGATTTAAAATCTGATGCTAGCCCCAGCAGCGTTGCAGGGCCAGTCCACAACAGTGGACGTGACTCCCATCCCGATGTTGCAGAGAACAAGATCTTCACCTGCTTCAACAAGCTTGCGCCTGAACTCGGCGACAAGATCTGGACTTTTGTATCCTTTCTGCCTCGCAATCTCAATATCTGGGCCCCAATCATTGAAACCATCGAAGAAGAGATCTATAGATATGCCGCCAGCACACCTCAACCAGCCATCCTACAAACCAACGAGGAAGCCAGAACAGTTGGACTATGATACTGCAAGAAAGGGTTTGATGTTTTTGAAGAATTCCGCAATGGACTCATTGACGTCTTCCGGCCTACGTGCATCTACTTCAATTACATCTCAGATCGAGTTTGTCCAATGGTCCATATATCTCGTGGAGAGCAGAAGGTGACATTTTTCATCGCTTCAAAGTTGATGATCAATACAGGCACATATCTTTCGCGCTCAATTTATCCCTTGCTTCTAACGCTAACAATGAATATTCGCTCGCGTCTCCTTTGATTTGTGCCGACCTGAGAATGCCTCTGGATGGGGTCGGGCTCAAATGGTCTAAAGAAGTGCTCCTGTACAGATCTAATGACCATGCGGCAGCTACAATTAGTGATTTCCGAGGCAGTTGAATTTGTGGATATTGCGTACGAGCCTGACTTTCCAGCTCAGGAACTACACATGATTGAGGATCCACAAGCTCTGAACCGTGGACTTGCTACATACAAAGCGGTCTACGTTCCACGCAAGCGCACGCTTAACTTGTCATAGGCAGAGAGAATAGGAATTAAACATATACATGATATTGAGGATGAGGAGGCATATGAATTTCTGGCGGTAGTATTTGACGATTACAATAAAAAACCCAATCTTAGGCTCACAAGTATGGCTGTGGATAGCACACCGCTTGACACTTTCAATTCAGAGGATCTTAAGAAACTTGTCAAGCAGTCATTGACGAGATGGTTCACAATTGTTAGGAGTTTTAATATTTGATGTTGGAGTGTAGGGTAATCGTCCAAAATCTGACAAATTTACAGATACTGTCCAAATTGCTTTATAGACTATCATTTTGAAAAGTTACCCAAAGCAAGTCAGCGTACGCAAACTAATAGACAGCTATTCAAAATAATGTCGTACAAAGCATTCATTATAGTAGTTGAACTTTGGGGGCACTTGCATCTTAAAAAGAAATTTTGGAGGTGGAATAAATCAGCACACTGTGCTCTTCATTGTGCGCCTACTCTCAATTCGAGAAAATAATCGGCCAATACAATTCTCTTACATCTCAATCATCGAGCTGTTCTCACTCTTCTGAAATGCTTCAAAACTCAAGCAGCCATCTATCCGTGTACCGCAACTCGCAGCAAAGCGTACATTGGGCCCGATGTATCGCGACCAGCCCTCCCTTGCCTTTCTTTTAACCTCGAAATCAGAATTAATGCTTCTGATCGTTTATATATCGTGTATTTTTTACAACGGGTTATTGTGTGTTCCCTCACTTTAGGGTAAACTTCTGTCCCGTAATAACAGGCGCAGAGGCAGTAGATTTCGAGTTTGCTTTTCCACACATGGCACAAACTAAACTTTGGTCAGCAGACAGTTCGCATGTCTTGAAGCGGTACTCCGAACCTTGCTCTTTGTATGCGCACTTGTTGCACTTTTTCCGCCCTTGGTCGATTTTAGTATGACAGGTAGAGCATGAGCTGGAGTATGTTGCATAGGGGTTCCGCGCAGCTTTGGAGAGAAGTTTGCTCTAGATACCAAAGATTAGCTGCTGAACCATGCTGTGCCATCGTAATGTCCTGTGAACTTACTTTGCCTACGCCAGTTTGCCCCAACGTCGCTGATGTCTTGTCGCCACCCTTTGAGGTACCTGCTGGGGACCCATAGTACATATCACTTTTCTTCTTCACCCCAGGAGTTGCCAGAGAGGTTGGCTTGGTTAATTTTGCACACTTCGAACAGACCATCTTGGATATGATGATGAGACGTTGTCGAGGAACAAAGGCGGGGGGTTAGTACCGTTTAGTAGTGTTTAGCGCCATCGACAACGGATGAATTGACAAGGATGCGATGATCCCCGGAAGCTGTTTTGGGAGCTTGAGAAACGTCAGGCAACATACACCCAACTGCATAAATCCTCAATGGACTCTAAATCCAACGCAGTACTTCGAATACACGTACATAATCTCCTCACGGTGCTCGATCAAAGTTGCACCATATAGCGTGGCCCGGCGCAACCGTCCCTTTGAAGCCTCGTATTAGTGCCTCATCCTAACAGTAGGCTGTGCAGCTTGGGACCAAAATACTTCTTGACACAGTTCCAAAGACAGAACCTCTGAATATACCTCTACACAATACCAAACAACT
This sequence comes from Pezicula rhizophila, assembly GCA_022190145.1. Lineage (NCBI taxonomy): Eukaryota > Fungi > Ascomycota > Leotiomycetes > Helotiales > Dermateaceae > Pezicula > Pezicula rhizophila. Next base: position 54,795 of record JAJONI010000018.1, read on the forward strand.
GTTACCTCTGCATGCCACGGTCTGCGCTTGCGCCATCTCGATTGCGACGATCACAGTATGGCTGCAAGGCCACCAGGGCAGTCCGCAAACAACCACAATGATCTGCTTCTCGACCTGAACGACGACTCTTCAACATACAACAGTGGACAGCAAGCTCCCATGAATGATGATGATCTGTTACGGTCCTACAATGCGAATCACGACGAATCGAACCCCCGGCCCTCGGTGTCCTACGATGATTTTGTAGGCGCCGGTTCACCTGCACATCCGACGACAACGAGCAATCTTCCCGGGGGACCTGGCACTGTGCCAGTAGGAGGCCCATATACGTCTGGTCGTTCCAATAGAACATACAGTCAAACTTCCGGCTTGGGGAACTACCAGCGCTATGCCGATGATGTTGACGACTATCCGGACGAGGGCTCGTCGTATTATCAACATGGGGGGGCTATACCTGGAGATGGTGCCAATTCAACTCCAGCGCAGCCAGGATCCTTTTCGAGGAATCGAAATAGCGTGCTCAGTATGGGAGGGGGAATCATGGGTAAAGCGAAAACGATGTTGGGAATGGCGCCAGAATACTCAGAGATGGACTTGCCTTTGACGGAACCTGGAAGAGGGCATGCCGATCACAGTGCTCCAGAGACTCCGGCAACACCAGCTAAGAAGTTTGATATGGGAAATTTCAAATTTGGGTTTGGGAGGGGGAAGCCAGACCCGTCCACGTTAGGACCCAGGATCATACATCTCAATAACCCTCCAGCAAATAGCGCGAACAAGTATGTCGATAATCACATTTCGACAGCGAAGTACAATGCAGCTACTTTCCTTCCCAAATTCCTCTTCGAACAATTTTCGAAATTTGCAAATTTATTCTTCTTATTCACGGCAGCTCTTCAACAGATACCTGATATTTCACCCACGAACAGATACACTACTATCGGACCCTTAATTCTCGTTCTCGCAGTTTCTGCAGGAAAAGAACTAGTTGAGGATTATAGGAGGAAGACATCAGACAAGTCGCTGAATTCATCGAAAACCAGGGTTTTGCGCGGATCTGCATTCGTGGATACGAAATGGGTAAATGTTGCTGTTGGAGATGTAATACGGGTGGAGTCAGAGGAACCTTTCCCAGCAGATATCGTCCTGTTGGCAAGCTCGGAACCAGAAGGATTATGTTATATCGAAACGGCTAACCTCGACGGTGAGACGAATCTCAAATTGAAGCAAGCTATCCCGGAGACCAGCTCCCTAGTAAACCCACAAGAGCTATCTAGACTTGGGGGTAAATTGCGTTCAGAGCAGCCGAACAGCAGTTTATATACCTACGAAGCGACATTGACAATACAAGCAGGGGGGGGCGAAAAGGAGCTGCCATTACAACCTGACCAGCTATTACTTCGAGGAGCTACACTCCGGAATACTCCTTGGATTCATGGTGTAGTAGTTTTCACAGGTCATGAAACGAAGTTAATGCGCAACGCAACCGCAACTCCGATTAAGAGGACTGCTGTTGAAAGGCAACTTAATTATCTCGTTCTTATGTTGATTGCAATCCTAATTGCTTTGAGTGTTATTAGTTCCGTTGGTGATCTCGTCATACGATCAGTTAAAGGATCTCAATTGAGATATCTCGGTGATATTGCCTTGACGACAGCCTATGAGAAAGTCAAACAATTCTTCTCGGATATCTTTACTTACTGGGTCCTTTACTCCGCACTGGTCCCGATCTCCCTGTTTGTTACCATCGAACTAGTGAAGTACTGGCATGCTATTCTCATCAACGATGATCTCGACATGTATTATGAGAAAATGGATACACCGGCGGTGTGTCGAACTTCAAGTTTAGTCGAAGAACTTGGAATGGTAGAATACATATTTTCTGATAAAACTGGAACTCTCACCTGCAACCAAATGGAGTTCAAACAATGTTCCATCGGAGGTATTCAGTACGCGGACGAAGTGCCCGAAGACAGGCGAGCTACAATCCAAGACGGCGTGGAGGTTGGCATTCATGACTTCAACCGATTAAAGGAAAATCTAAAAACGCACGAATCCAGTCTGGCTATACACCACTTCCTCGCACTTTTGTCAACATGCCATACTGTTATTCCTGAGAGAACTGACGAGAAGGGTGGAACGATTAAATACCAAGCTGCGTCACCCGATGAGGGTGCCCTGGTCGAAGGTGCCGTAATGATGGGCTATCAATTTACAGCCCGTAAACCTCGCTCGGTGCAGATCGTGGTGCAAGGTGAAGAATTGGAATATGAACTCCTCGCGGTGCTTGAATTCAACTCTACAAGAAAACGAATGTCAGCTATATTCCGCTGCCCTGATGGTAAAATCAGGTGTTACTGCAAAGGTGCTGATACCGTAATTCTTGAGCGTTTAAGCCCAGATAATCCTCATGTAGATGCCACCTTGGTGCATCTGGAAGAATACGCGTCTGAGGGTCTACGAACACTTTGTCTGGCTATGCGCGAGATTCCAGAGCAGGAATTCCAGGAATGGTGGCAGGTTTTTGACAAGGCCCAGACAACGGTTGGCGGTAACCGTTCAGAGGAACTGGACAAGGCAGCAGAAATTGTGGAGCATGATTTGTACCTTCTTGGGGCGACCGCAATCGAGGATCGCCTCCAGGACGGTGTACCAGAGACGATTCACACTCTTCAACAGGCCGGTATCAAAGTCTGGGTCCTTACCGGGGATCGACAAGAGACTGCCATTAACATCGGTATGAGTTGCAAGCTAGTCAGCGAAGATATGTCTCTCTTAATTGTCAACGAGGAAACTGCGGCGGCAACAAGAGATAATATCCAAAAGAAGTTAGATGCGATTCGCACCCAAGGGGATGGTACTATCGAGATGGAAACACTTGCTCTCATTATTGATGGAAAATCACTGACGTATGCCTTGGAAAAGGATCTGGAGAAAAGTTTCCTAGACCTAGCGATCATGTGTAAAGCAGTTATTTGCTGTCGAGTCTCTCCTCTCCAGAAGGCTTTGGTGGTGAAGCTTGTTAAACGACATCTCAAGTCGATCCTGTTAGCAATCGGCGATGGAGCAAACGATGTTTCCATGATTCAGGCCGCACATATTGGGGTGGGTATCAGTGGAATGGAAGGACTTCAAGCTGCACGGAGTGCCGATGTTGCAATTGGGCAATTTAGGTATTTGCGGAAGTTGTTGCTCGTCCACGGATCGTGGAGTTATCATAGGGTCAGCAAAGTCATCCTATATTCTTTTTACAAGAATATCACTTTGTATATGACACAATTTTGGGTAGGTCATGACGTCCTTCAATAAATATAGATCTGACATTCGTAGTACTCATTCCAAAACGGATTTTCTGGAGAAGTCATTTACGAATCTTGGACTTTGTCTTTCTATAATGTTTTCTTCACATTCTTGCCGCCGCTAGCTATGGGTATCTTTGATCAATTTATCTCGGCTCGCCTTCTGGACAGATATCCACAATTATACCAATTGGGACAGAAGAACACATTCTTCAAGATGCACTCCTTCTTTTCCTGGGTTGGAAATGGTTTCTATCACTCCTTGATCTTATACATCGCTTCCGAACTTATTTGGTGGCGGGATCTACCCCAAGGCGATGGGAAAATAGCAGGCCATTGGGTTTGGGGCACGGCGTTATACACCGCGGTTCTTGCTACAGTTCTAGGCAAGGCAAGTCTTGTAACAAACATCTGGACCAAATACCATGTGATCGCCATACCCGGAAGCATGATCTTTTGGATGCTATTCGTCGCCGTGTATGCGACTGTAGCGCCAAAATTGGGGTTCTCGACGGAGTATGAAGGAGTCGTCCCGCGTTTGTTTCCCAGTCCTATCTTCTGGCTGCAAGGACTTGTTTTGCCCGTTCTCTGTCTATCACGAGACTTTGCATGGAAGTAGTAAGTTATTTATATCTGGGAGAAACGAAAACAAGTACTGATCACCAATTTTAACAGCGCAAAACGCATGTACTACCCCCAGTCTTATCACCATATCCAAGAAATTCAGAAATACAACATCCAGGACTACAGACCACGGTATATATCTTATCTTTTAGATTGCTTCCATCTTTTGCTAATATAATGATGTAGGATGGAACAATTTCAGAAGGCAATTCGCAAAGTTCGCCAAGTACAACGTATGCGCAAGCAGCGTGGTTATGCCTTTTCCCAAGCAGACGAGTCGCAAACACGTGTTCTGCAAGCCTACGATACAACAAGGGAGAGAGGTAGATATGGAGAGATGGCAAGCTCAAGGCCAACCTAATGTGGCCCACTTGATGGCCATTGTTGTTTTGGTGAAGACTTAACGCTTTGTATTTTCGTTTGAAAAAAAAACACCACCAACCCTTGTTACTACAACTTGGTTGTTGAATGCTAGGATCTGGGGATTTCACACGGTGTTCAAGGATTGGAACTGCTTGCTTTGCTTGCAGTCGGTGTTAATATTGGGTTGGCGGAATGGGATCTGGCCCGGAAGAACAGTGATATTTACGTTTTCAATGTGATTATTAACCTCGTGTCAGCCCAGTGACATTATTTTCATTTTTTCCAGTTTCCCCCGTTGTTTTATATATCGTATACCTTCGGGTTCAATTGTGTATGCTGGTGTGACTGAACTAAATGCTTTGATGCTACTTTGGTGAGCTCTTAGTGTTGAATTCTTTGTTGTTACCTGGCGCTTTTCTTGCACTCCTTGGCTTGATTCGGTAGGTCAAGGTCCAAGAATGATGAAAGAGGGAAAGTGGAATTGTTGGAGGAGCCCGTCTAACAATTCTTGGGGTATAATCCTTTTCTCTGCAGACATGTTGTCATCGTAACCCTTTTTCGACCTTCACTATGGTCGGGGCAAGATACGAAGTGAGTGCCTTTCTTGAGTTTCATTCCTTTGTTCTATGTTTTTATGCCCAGATTTTCTCGACATCCTATGACATACCAATCCAAATAGTTAGTTGCTTCTGCAATCTCTTTGACGAATACTACGCGGCTTTGATTTTCCGCTGCATTCATCAAGTTCAACCCTTCGTCTTTGAGCGGGCGCCTAGGGTATCCAAGTAGGGTTAATGAGCGAATTATTTGGTAAAGACCGTGGTATTATAATAAATTCTCATAAGCCCATACTTGGTTGGGGGAATTGTGTCTTATCATTCATTCAATGATGGTTAATCTGCGCCGGGTCGGTGCCATTGGTAAGCTTTAAGCTTTTATATTGCAGTAGCTGACCGCATAGTCCAATGGTTTGGTTAACCTTATACTGTAATTTAGACAAACCAGTTAAATCATCCGATCTGAGACCAAGTCTAACCCTAACCCTAATTTGTTGAAGTCGGTTGACCAGCATGCAAGGGCCAAAAACCGGCTGCGACGCTAAAGCAAAGAAAGAAAAAGAAGGCGTTTACTGCGTCACAGCATACCCAAACAACTGTTTTTTCCCTTAAAAAGAGGCATAAAAGTCAAGTAGTGTTGGCAGTCAAGAAAGATTCTCAATTGCATGCTAAACAGAAGGAAGTCTGTAACTTAGGAGGTGTAGGCACATCTATATATACAAGGGTTTTCAAGTCCTATTCCTTCCCATATTCCTTTATTCCTTTTAAAAAATCTATCCAATCTAATACTCATACAATCTAAACGATCTATAAGTCTAGCATTCTTCTTTTTTTAACCCCTTTCAAACCAACTTCTAAACCCAGAACCAGCAAAATAAGCAAATATAAACAGCAGTTATATTTATGCTGGGGCAGTTCCGGAAGGTGGGGATCCAGACATGGTGGAGTTGCCATCGGTACCGTTACCACCGCCGAATGAGCCAGTGCTGCTGGAAGTGGTGGCATGTCCACCATCTTCCTGGTAGACGGCGGCGACGTTGTAGTAAGAGCTGGAGGACTGGTCGGCGGTGGTGTTGATACCGATTTGGATCCATGCGAGGAGTCCGTCAGAAACGTCATCTCCGAGGTAGACGAACTCTACGAAGGGGTCGTAGGTAGTTCCGGCTTGGACGATGGACCACATATCGTCATCGTTGCTGGTTACAGCTTGGGTGTTGGTGTTGTACGGGTAGGTTGCTTCAACTGCTGTGCGGAGGGCCTCGTCGTAGAAGACTTGGCCGATGTGAGGAACTGAACCACCTTGGATGGTTCCGTTGGCGAGGACGGTTACATTCTCGTGTACGAGGAGATGGGTGTGTGTTGCACGGCCGGTGTAGTGACCTGGGAAGATGGTCTCGAAGGAAACAACTCCGTCCGCGTCGGTTGCCTGGATACCACGGAGGAAGGTGGTGTCGAGACCAGCTTGTCCGGACTCAACACCTGAGTAGACACCAGTAGCATTGCAGTTCCAGATGTCGACGTAGATGTTCTCAACTGGTTCGCAGGTGGTGATGTCAAGGTATTGGGCCTCGAGGTATAGAGGAACACCAGCCTGGCCTTCGGTAACGTTCTTGCGGACGTACTCTCCGGTGACGTAGTAAGGACCATCGGTATTTTCTGGGCTCAAGATGCAGGAGGTGTTGGCGCTGAAGATGGTGGCTTCATCGGTAGCAGTGGTGTAGCCAAGGGCAGTGGCATTGTGATCAATAAGCTCGTAAGCTTGAAGGGTAGCGAGATCACGGCGGAACTTCTGAGGAGCTAATATACCCATTAGCTATGTGGAGCTGAGAAATTAGGGGGATGGGTGGTGAAGCTTACTGGTACTAATACCACGCTTTTGGCGGAGATCACGAGCAACTTGAGCACGACGAGCAGCTGACTTCGCACTCACTTGACGAGCCTTGAGAGAGCCAGAGCACTTGTCGATGGATCGCTTGGCTGCGGCAGCCAATTGATCACGAACTTGTACTTCGCGCTTGACAGCAGCAGCATCGTGGACAACATTTGGGTGAGCAGATGCAACGGAGGCGATGCATGCCACGGCAGCTGCGACTTTGGTGAAGTAAACCATGATTGCGGGTGTTGATTGATGATGAGGTAAGTGAAGGTGGAAGATGGAAGGAGGAACTGAAAATGAACAGGAAATGAAAGCAGATAATGAAAGAGGAGTGAGTGTGGTGAGGGTGAAGAAAAAAAGACTTAGACTTGGGGTTGTGCAGGTTCCTTATATACTTGTCGATTGAGTGCAGCAGCAGCAGCAGCAGCAGCAACATGATCAGCATCAGTAACTGAGCCTCCTTCTCCATCTGAAGAATGGGGATTACCCAGACCAGGGTAGTTTTGCGTGACGGCATGGCCGGGCAAGGCTGCGGATTACCATATTGACATTCTTTGTTTGGTAGTGTGTTTTGAAACATGTATACATTGCGTCCTCCAATTGGGCCAGTCGTCTGAATCGTCCTGAATCGTTCTGAGGATGATGACCTCGGCTCCCCAGAAGAAAAAAAGAATATAGCCTTGCCTGACTCCTGACAGCCTCGCTTCCAGGTGCAGATCGGTTGGTTGTTGTGGAGTAATAGGCTGCGAAATGCTAAGTAGAGCACAAAAGGAACCTTCTCCTGGCACCTGATAGCCAGTGCGCCAGTAGTACACAGCCAATGGGGTTGATGACAATGGTAAACAAGTGGGCGCTCTGTGGCTCCTCGACACGTAACACCGTCTAACAGACTGGCAAAGTACCATTTACAGTGAATTGAAGGCCCATTTGAACGCGCAAGTACTTAAGCGGAGAATGCCAGTGCTGTGGCCAATGAGAATTGCTGCTTACGAGGGTTGAGGTTAAGATGGAGCCGCATGCAGCCGCATACGCCCCCTTTTCTTCTAAAATTTAAGCTTGGCAACTAGGTTAAACGAGGGAAAATCGTCGTCAGCTTCGCTTATCCCCCATATTCAGACGTAGCAATTAGCGTCCCTATAGCATCCCATAGCATCCCATAACATAACCCTTGCCCACATCCCGAACCGCTCTCGATTTAGAACTTCATCACAGCCTCTGTTGTATCAGCCAAGCTTGAACTTGCAGAAATTTGAAAAACCGTTAATTATTTACCCCAGCCCATTGGTGGTTAGGCCGGGCAATGGTTCGTATCGAGTCGTCATCCTGCAAACTTCAATAACCCTTCCTTGTATTACTGACTCAAAAACTTCAAAAAGCAATGAAAGAAGCATCCGAAGATGATGCTTCTTTTAAAGTAAGCCCTATAATGGGTATAGGTACCGATGTGATGCCATGGAAACACACGCCCTTTGCCACAAGACTTCGCCTTGGCAAATTTTGATTTCGAAGCATGGAAGGTCTGCCCAGTATCACTGTCTCCTATGTGGCAATGGAGAGCAAGTCTTCAATCCGATCGAATGTCGAACCTCCGTATCTGCCCAAACTCTCAATCGCGCATCGCATTTATGCTATTATTTGATAGTCAACATCAAAAAGCAACCCTTCTATCTCTGACAACCGAGTAAAAAAAAGAACTACTTGATTTCTTTCTGGCAATTGCCAAATCTTCCCTCTTCTAGATCTGCATCGACGGATCATCTCTTCATTGTATTCATTGCAATGAACAACCAGCAGACCGAATCCATGGCCCTCGGCATCGATAACGACAAGTTACGAAATGGCAAAGCACACTCAGCCTAAGAAGATACCCATCGTTCACGTCCGCTCTACGACGTAATTGAGAACTTGTTGTATAATGAGGCCAGTTGCTATATCTCTGCTGAGTAACGGCTCAGCGCCTTTGAAGATTGATGGCAGTCAAGCCTAGCGGTTTTGAAGCGAAGTCGACTAATCTGATATCATAACAGAGCAGTACACCAGATCTGATTACTTCGAACCTGGATTTATCCACCTGCGGATAGGACGTGAAAAACAGATAGAGGAATAAATAGTAGGACCTCCGCAGTCTAAACCTTTACGGTCGACTCCAACTCCAACTCCAAACGCAGAACAATTACACCGGGTTATACTTCAAGCTTTTTCGAATGGTAGCTGATCTTGTTTGGCTAAGCCATTGGAGTTCAGGAGGGAGCCAAGATTTGGGCTCTCTCAAATCCTTATATGATGGGGCAGCTGGTAGGTTTAAGTGACGCTGTCTAGAGGCAAGTCGAAATGAAGTATATAGCAAGTCTTGCTCTCATCAAGTTGCTTGAGTTTGCGGTTACTTATTTGATGTCTTTATGTGTACATGGTATATGTATAGCAGCTTCGAAGCAATATGTGAAAGGGCATTTTGCTTAAAGAATTGGATTGTAGGAGACTATTTTGGTTATGGATGGTGTACGTGATTAATTAAGGTACTCAAATTAAGTTTGTTACACAAGTCAAGTGAATTACCCAAAGCAAATAAGTAGTCTTGCAGTGGAAGAGAGAAGCTTTGAAGAAACTTTTTATATGCATGGTGAGAAAATAGTGTGAACCAGGGGATTTCAGGCAATTTAGACAACTGAATGGACTGTCGGTGTTGCAGGTATACTTGTGCTGCTCGAGGTGTTTCCTTGTATCGCAGGTTTGCAAAAGGTTGCTGCGATCGCACCGGTGCAAAGAGCGTCCAGGCTATTAAGGACCTCAGAACCCAACACAAACATTAGATAGCGGTCCACCAGGGAGTCCCAGGAAACGAGATGGCAGATCAGGAAGGAAAACGCGCAGCCCAATCGCCCACAGACACAGACACCGACTTCCCAGCCATTAAATCAGCAGTTAAAAAGCACATTCGAAGCGGCATAAGGGAAACATAGGCAACAACCTGGGCACAGGGTACAACAGGCTAGACAACCCGGAGGATAGCCCTGGAGCTAGACAATAAGATCCTCAAAAACTACAAAGGACTTCGCAGACACCTATCGTCGATTATGATCTAACTACGAATAGGCAAGATAGGCATTGGCAGCTACCTAGCACGAATAGGAGCAAGGGACACCCTAATTTGCAACATGTGCAACACAGGAATACAAAACTAGCACCATATTATCTCGACATGCACAGCGCTGTGGGAACTACAGGACAGATGGTGGGATAGCGACCCACTACGCAATATTGAAGCAATCCTTAGGGACCCTAAGCTATGCAGAAAGGCCACCAAGTTTCTCGAGAACAAACAGGCCTACTCCACCAATTCCACCACATCGTGGAGGAAGTAAGGGGAGAAGACCTAAATGAAGCACCATAAACTAAAGGATAACAGGAAGCAATGGGCAAGGAGATCACAGGCAAAGGAGGTCGCGGGCGACTGATCTAGAAGGAAGGAACAACAAGATATAACTAAAGATGGCCTGCGGGATATACCTTTCGGTGGCCTAATCCAAGGTATAGCCCTACAAGGCTCTCCAAAGTGTAGAATCACAGGTACAAGTAGCATAAATCAAAAACATGGGGTCTCACAAACCACATTAGATAGGCAGCTGCATAGGACCGTTAGGCCCTGGGCCGGCTTACATTGAACCAATCAATCAATCACACCGGTGCCTGACTGTGCTGCAAATTTCGCATACTGAATAAGTAACTCCTGTGGTCTAAATACCCCATTGCACAACTGAGAGTAGTACAGCTAAATAAAGTTGAATATGTTCATTTTGGAGCCCAAATAGAGATGAGAAGTTTCAAGTCCACCTACATAGTTAGTCCAGGTCTGACAAATCTATTCTACGAAGACAGTCTGAAATGCATCGTTCAGCGAGTTGTGGTGCGTACACAACCACTTGAACACAAATCTCCGACTCTTTGGACAATATTCCTCGTCCATGCCTCGAGCAATGTATTTCCCTCCCAACTGTGGTCACGAAGTAACGGCGTTCCGGATTGTTCTGGAGATAGAACTCTTGCTTCTTAACATCAAAAAGGCGCGGAATGGAATTCATTCCGGGAGAGTACCTGAGCTATCTGGGTCTAAAGCTGAATTCGAAGTTAAGTCCGAGATTATGAATTCGTCGTCGAAAAATGCATTGCGAGGAGACTGGATACGAGGGGGGTTATCATAAGAACTGGATGGAAATTGACGATCGAGTTTGTTAAAGGACGGGAAATACTCATGAGTGTGCTGGACTGAAGTGTCGTGTTGTACATAGTTCGACATGTTGTAATCTTCGTTAAAGCCATCATGCAGAAACCACAAGCCCACGCCCACTCCAGCGTTGTGATTTTCAAGTCACAACCTAATATTACTAAATCATCGTTGAGGACATCCTGGGGATTGCAGAAGGCCAGTTCACCTTTATGGTCGCCCGAGTCATAGCCTAACAGTCCTAAGTATTCACCAAAGGCATCTTGCGAGATGGGCAAGTCCCCATCCCATTGTGTTCATATGAGCAGTAATCTGTTATTTTCAGATCCTCATTAAAGGTATACTGTGTGACACACAGTCCCCAATCCTCGTTATAGAGGTGCTTTCTCGAGAATGATTCGAGGGCGGTGTAATCCTGAGGCCCATCATAGTCACGAATAGGAGAGGTGCATTGTGTGCACCTAACAACCAAATGTGACCCGAGCTATATCTGGAGGCGATGATTGAGATTTTCTACCTAGGAGGCTGCTAGAGCTAGACTTGACATATTGCCAACCCGGTTTTGACGCTTCTCTCCAATAAAGACCCCAAGAGCCATCGAAGCAGCCTGGTCGCACGTTCAATCATTGCCATACACTGTCTCGCGGAAGTGAATCCATTGGACTTTCGTTGAGATATGTTTCTGCCAAATAGTATTCATATACTGAATGAACATTGTGGCTTCCTTAGTTGAGACGTGCTGATGATGACGATTGCTGTCAAAAGCATAAGATCAACCGCTTCAAGGTCAAGGCAGAGAAGTACTCAGTGATTTCCACACAGGTTAAGGAAATATGCGCTGCCTTTTCAGACATCAAGTCCCTTGGGACGAGTGAGATATGACCATCGGTCCTTGTGGTCATCGTGCGAGATGTAGAGAGTGAGTTTAAAATTAGGAACCGCAACAGCTTAATGATTGGGAAGCTGTTTAAGGACCTGGGACTCGTCAAGGGTCATAACGCTGCAAACATACAACACGTCTCCAGTCAGCCAACGACTGGTCAAACTTCATCTTGGAGTTCAAGAGATGCAAGCTCGAATGTAACTAACGACTTGGATGGGAGGTTGAGAGTGTATTGGGCATCTTTAAAGCCGTTACTTCTGTCTAGTAGATTCGAAGTGTACTTTGGGCACTCGGGTAGGGAATTGATTCTTAGATGCAGGCACTGCCACATAACTATAGTCACTTATTTGATTTGAGTAACCACTTAATTCCAGTATGAGATTTAAAGCTTGTATTTTGAAAATGAAGCCATTCAATGTATGTAGGAATTGGAGTCTTTTAAAAATCATTAAGCCATCTGATAAACTTTTCAGCTCCTTGAATGAAGCGTGCTTGTAATGAAGGTTACTGTAGAGACCGGTTTTGAAATCAAACCAGAGGAATATATCCTAGAAACTGTCTTACTTTGCATGGCCGAGGAATCTCGAATGAGATATTGCCGAAACTGACTTATGGCCAACTTTTACTCAAAGCTAAGCCCAACCCTGGACAACTTATGGCTTACTTGGTTGATTGGCACATATCATGCCATGCTGCAGGCATAACAAAACAGCAACATGCCGTTTACCAGCTCAAAGAAACACTGTAGCTAATACAGGGGCCCAATTCTCTCCATGAAGGTACCAGGTCCGACTCCAGGCTCGAACTGTAAACTCAACAAACTCTTGGTAAATGTGCCCGTCCTCTGGCCATCAAGGTATAACTTTCTTTGGTTCTCGATATTGTCTAGTGGATCATATCAAGTATCTACACCGCTCTCTTTGACTACAGTGCAAATCATGAAGAAGCAAAGGAGTTAATCTCCTGCTGGCGAACAATTGGTACCGTCTTTGGTGAGCAGGGAGTTGCGATGCCGGAGCCCCAACAGAAGGCCACTATCGCATTAGACCTGCCGTCTTTTTCTGAGAATATTGATAGGATATTCATTTATGGAAGAGAGTCGGACGGTGTGCCAAAGTGCCATGCATTGAGCTTGCTGGATTTGTGGACAGAACTTCTTGATGAGGTATTGTGAGGCAGCTGATCGGCGCTGTGTGTAATAAATTTGGTATGCTGCGAAAGGACCCTAAATTTGACAGTGACTGCAGGCACTGACAGGGGACAACAGGTATTCTTTTTCCGTAGTGATACCTGAGCGTCGTTCACTATGTTGAGAGATGACAGAGCTTGCTTGTGTTTAGCCAGCCTCGTCGGAGACTCGGAGTTTACTAGACTATCACATGTTGTGCAATGGTCGCACTACCTATTCAAAGGATTTCAACAAGCTCGAACGGAACATTTCTATGGCAATACTTTCTTCTCTAATTTCAAGTTTGCTTCAGAGATTGCACAACAAGAATGGCTAAAGTTAATAAAGTATCACGTGATATAACAATGTTCTCGCTTATTTCTATCTTCGCCTAGTCCCGTCTCTTAAATCTCCTTGCGCTCCAAGCTATCTAGAATGAAGGCTTCAAGAAACAGATGGCAAACAGTTCCACGACTTGACTACCTTTTAAAACTCTGCTTGTTATAGTGCTTGCGTATATCAACCACGCCCCCCTCCCCATCCATGCAGCAGTACCATGGAAGGCTAATTCTCTATCAACCCAAGCTAAGTCCGCCACGTTCGGAACCCGTGCGAAGCTGTGTACGTATTAAGGACGTGGCTCGGCTCTTTGCGGCACGGAAACTTCTATCCAGCATCTTCTTTCGCCAGAACCTGAATGCCACGATGAATTTTTACTCAAGAGGTTCCATCTTGGCATACAGATAGGTGTCACGGTCCTTTTATCCCATATCATGTTGCCTTAATTTGGAGCTCGCGACACGGAGCATGGCTCAATCATTCCCGTACTCCGTTCTCTCCACTAGATTCCTTCATTGCTGCCCAAGATACACGCCGAAGGCTGTCCCAACCCAAAAATCTAGAACGTCGTCTGTATAACCTCACGAACTGTAACATACGATTGTGAGAACTCTTCTTATCGTCATCATATTTTTCTGTCACATCCCACGCTTTCGAGAGCACCCTGAAGGCTTAAACTCCCATGTATCTGGATAATGGAGTCGTGCCTCGCAAGACCGGGATACCTCTTGTGCTACCTATGCCATGGAAGAGGCAAGGTCAGACTCCCGAGGTTCGCGATCTGAAGTCGATGTTTGACATGTTATGCATCACGTCTTATTACTCAATAAGAACCAAGTCTCTTCTTGTCCTTCCCCAGAGCATGAGTCAGTCCCCACTCATATTCAGCGACGTTAAGCCTCCATCACCCTTTTGCACATAATTGTTGTCTTCTCCAACCACAACAATGCCTGCACAAATGATGTGCGAACAAGTCAAGAAAATATGCTCATATCAAGCTCAGATATGGCCTTCTTTTCAAGTCGGCACGTTTCACGACGCACGAAAAGTTGTTTCATTACTTGAGAGCCCACAGGCTGAGGGTATTCCCAACTACCGGCAGCTTCGACCATCTGATTTTCCACAATACTCGATCGATAACTTGAGCTTGGCAGTTCCAACGTCTACCAACCCTCTGAGGCATAATTGAACGACGATGGCACTGTGGTAGAGTGGCACACAGTCGTCGCAATGGCCAGGATTGGAGGAAGGGGAAAGTGTGACAGTGGGGGACAGAGGGGAAAGATCAGGGGTGATTGGCGGGAGTACCCTTAAGGTTGCAGCTGGTGGTGATGCTTGCTTCTGGGCCGACCATCCAGCCCCTCTCTGCTGTACTTGCGTGCATATGATGGCGCTGTGGTGAAGATCCATGAAAATCCAGACATGATTTCGAGTACGAAAGTGTACCCTAGAAGGTAGACAACAACCCCACGGGTGCCAACTTCTCTCCGACACAGCGTTGAGGGTGGAGTTGGAAAAAAAAGGCCGAACAGAAAGAAGACGAGTCGTGGTCGAAGCCGTCGCCCCCGCTTCACCGCTTTATGCAACATACACCTCAAGTCTCCAGCAAGGTTGAGCAAGTCTAACAAGGTCCAACAAGAAACAGCTACCTACTCGCAATTCACAACAGCCTACCCTACCGGACTCATACGGAGTACGGTACTAGTAACTATGCGGCTCGGACGTTGTCGGAGGAAAGGACACAAAAATAGCCTTGAGTTCGTTCGTCTGCCGTATTCTAAGGAAACTTCCAAATAATGCTTAATAGAGTTCCACAAGCCAGAGAAAGGCGAGAGAGAGGTATGCGAAGTAGTATGGCAGCTATTTGCAGTGGAGAGGTACGATCAAAAAAGTGTAACCGTGAACAGCCGAATCGCCAGCCATTCACCATCCACCACCCGGCCCATCACCAGGGCATGACGCTGTGGCGCCAGGTTGTACGGATTACTCCTTCGGGCCCATCTCACCTTTTGTTTGTGCCTGGATAAAATCACAAATCCCTTGAAATCCCACGTTTTTGCATCTCGTTCCTAGGTAAGTTCAAAGGATGGACCTGGTTTCGGTCAGAGGGCAGAGGGCAGAGGGCAGAGAACACGCTTCGTTCTCATCATACGGCGCTTATCTGGATATTCTCTTGCCGCATGCTATGGGATCCCCCAATAGGCCAGAATTTTGTCAAATAATAATTATTTGGGTTCGAACTGACTCTGCAGAACAACATGCAGTCACAAGTGTCAATCAAGTGAATTTCGGACACGACTCTTCTTGCCCTGAGACGTGAGCACTCATCCAGCACGGTGCAAGCTGACTGGACCAACCATCTAGACAGTAAGGTGCATTTTCGCATTCATTCATTCTTAGTAGTGGTGGGGAGGGAAACGCAAAATGCAACCTAGTTAGAGGGGACCCCCACCAACTTGATCACTCCGCGAGACAAGAGACGCCGCAGAGGGAAAACGTGCTAAGGGGAACTGACTCTACAGTACAGTATCGTGGAGTGAGAGTGGAGATGAGGGAATGATGCACCCGGCAAGAAACCTATCACTTGGGCCTTAGCTTGCAACTTTACCTTAGAGTAGCTATGTTATTATTATTCATCCGCTTTTTTACCTTTTCTCTCTCTCTGTCTCTCTCACTCTCACTCAGCGCAAGTGAGGCAATCTGAGACAGCGATGGTATAATAACCCCGCCGTCCCCTGGGTCATACTAAGTGCAGCAAAGCGCAAACTGTCTATCGTCAAGTGTCCGCCAGCCAGCAGAGTCTAAAAGCCTTGGTAGCACGCCATACGACGACACCGACTTTTCAAGAGAGATTGTGAAGTTGACGCCAGAGATTTCGACATCGTTCTGGTCAGATACTTCAGAGCTTCATCTCCCTTTTGACTGCCATCCCCTTCCACCAGTGATTATTCGAACCCGAACTCGAACTCGAAGTCGAATTTATTATTTATTTATTTATTGCTATTATTATTTTGATCAGTTTCTGAACTCGTATCCGTCGTGGCTTGGAACAGTCTGGACTTACTTACTGTATTCCTTGTTGCTGCTGGGTTCTCGACCTTCGGAACACCACCATCACTTAGTCACCGCCTTTAGTGTTCAGATAACGGACAAAGAAAGTCCTGTATCGCCTCGGCAAAACCCTTTTGGGAATTGAATTTGGAAGCAACAAATAAAACTCACGATACCACCTCCCTCTTCCCCCCGACCCCTCCTCCTCCCTCCTCCGCTTTCGGCCAACATTGGCCAACTTTCACAAAGAAGAGCACATATTTATCAAATTAGATAAAAATTAGCCAAATTAGATCCGCATCCACGCAGGACCGGATTGTTCAAAAGAGCACAAAGGGCGGCGCACTTTTAGATCAGCAGAGGAGAAGCGATTGCGGAGAGCCGGAGTCATACATACAGTACGCAGCCAGCCGAACGCTATAGCCTACTGCGCTCTTGTCTATCTCAGACTCACCTCGAACCACAACTTCCCTCTCTTTTTTTTTTCCTATTCGGCCTTTACTTTACACATTCTTTGGTCATCTCTCACGTCGCTCAAGAGAAGAAGACTTCACACTACTCGACTCACCTTTGCGGGGAGATTTCCCAATTGGCGATTATATATCTTCGTCAGCTTGACAAGATACAAACAATACACCCAATCCAATTCATACGATCTTTCGACTCACCCCCGCCGGTAACGATGGCCCAATCAACACAACCAGCACCCCTCCGCAACAACTCCTCAATTGTTGCATCATCCCCCGTTCTCTCGCCGCATACTCTGTCGGAGAAGCGACCTCATCACGTCCGTAGGAAATCAGGGAAGGATGTCGTCGTCAATCCAGAGAAGAGGAGCTCGACACATCTCTATCGTGCAGCACCTATAACAAAGAGGACTACATCGCAACATGTCGTCAAGGTTGTGGGTGGTGGAAGCAGGACCAAGCACAGAGAAGAGGAGGATGAGCGTAGGGACAGCGGTGAGAGCTTTCCCCAGTTTTGGTAAGTTGTTCATGGACGTGGGGTTTCAAAAAAAAAGCAATGTCGACCACCCTATGGCGGGGTAAGTGTGGTGGCTGCAGCAGCTAACAGGCTTACAGCATGACATGCGAAAAGCAATTTATGCCTGCCAACACAACTTTTCTTTACTGCTCTGACAGGTCAGTTTTGTTCCAACGCTAGCATATATGTCATATATAATTGATGAAACAACAATCGCTAACGACGAATTGGAATAGCTGCCGTCGCAGTGACTCCTCGCTCTCGCAACCAACCCGGAAAGACTCTATACCATCCTCATCCGTATCCCCCACAACTCCCTATTTCCAGCCCTACTCTCCCAATGAGGGCCCCGATATCATCCCACGCGCATCACCCACTCAGTCACGCCCACGATCTTATTTTAGCAGCGAGCCACACATCCACTCGTACTCGTTTCAACCCGCCGCAACCTCGAGCAGCACACGTACACAGTCGTCAACAGCCCTTGCCTCTCTTCGGGAACTAGCTACTGTTCTTCCAAAAACTCAGAGACATTCTTCCTCGAATGAAGAAACGTCCCCACCTATCTCACGAACATCATCAGGGGTCTGGAACTACATCTCCGTACCCTTCAGTAAAGGCGCGGCTACTACACCCAACATCACACCACAAAACTCTTTCAACTCGAAAGCATGCACAGGAGACCCAGCGTCGGCAAGCTATGGGGGATATTCTTCCTCGACGGACAAGAATCGTGAGGACTTAATTCATGCGTATACATCGGCTAAGAGCTATGGTGCTCCCGCTGCAGGGTATGCACCAGTGATGGGTGGCTTGGGAATGGATCGACCACTACCACCGAGGAGTACACCAGGTGGTTATGGAGCGAGGACTAGGAGTATCGATCTTGTTACGCCTTATATTCAGGGACAGTAAGCGCTATTCAGGTCATCCTTAAAACACAACGAACAGGCACTACAGTACATGCATAAATCGCTTCAAAGTCTGGCAAGGATAGCAAGGGAAGGAAAAGCATTTTGGAGGTTTAGGATCACTCGTGTTAATATTATGGAGTTTTTTTGCTCCTTTTGGGTGTTTGGGACCTTGTGGGTTATGGCATTTATGTTCATATATACGGGATTCATTCGGCGGGTGTTGCATTTGCATTTGCATTTATGGATGGCGGTTAGGGTATATTACAGGTATTACAGTACAGTGTTTTGAGCGATCAAACATTGTTTGATCATTCCTCTTATGATCGAGTTTTGCATAGGAAGCATTTGATACATTCATTACTTTAGGGGCAAAGTAATGGCGATACCATATAGTAGCATATCATGTATAAATTTAGGGAAGTGATCTTATATAGTATTAGTTCAAGTTCCAGTAACTTGTACAGTAACGTGGTGTCTCCTAGTTGGATGCTGATGCGTTTCCCTCTGTGTTTCCAAAACTATTCCAAGGGGCTTTACTTTTTATATATATGGGAAACTTACTTTCCGCCGTACCACTAAATAATTTTGGAAGATTCTATTTGCAAGAAGGTACGAAAATGTAATTTGAATATTTAATCTTCTCTAAGCGAAGGGCTTACTTGCCAGGCTAGCTAAGCGAGCGCCATGTGAATAGTTTTGAGGTAGGCAAAGATACCTTATTCTACATTGAAGATCTACTCTATGTAAAAGTTGCGTTGTCTTTAAAGGACAGTGAGGCAAGACTGTTAATGTAACAATATGCCTATTTTAGAAAAATTGCCTTGATATTGCGGTTCGCATGTTAAATTTAGTCACTGGCTAGGTTTGAGTAACTAGAATAACTTGTTCTATTTCGATGATACTAAACATTCTACGTTTATCATGCCTATTACCAGATCGCCGCTTTTAGCACCCTGTAAGAGATAGAGGCTCTCGATTGCCCATGGTCTGCCGAGCAGACCTCTCCTGGAGGGATAATCTCAGCCTAGTTCGTTCGAAGTAGGGAGTGTGAACTGGACTCTGAGACCTATGTCTCCATTTCCTATTATCAATTGCTCTTTGATTTCTCAATGGACTACCTTAGGAGCGGGCTAGATCATGCTTATAGCGACTTTTCTACACCTTGCTGCTAGTTACATTTTGAATATCATACACGAAGCCCTGGAAGATTGTCTAGCAGACGGAGATTAGCACTGCGTGATGATAATCGAGTATTGTAGTGACGAGATTAAAAGCTGTGGTTATTCCCGCTTCTAAGGAGGTACCCTGCTAATGATAGTTGTGCCTCGAAGCTCCTGATGTGATTAAAGGATGGAATCAGTTCTCCTCTTATTTACAGAGACGCATCAGACAATGTCCAATTTGGAAGGAGTGGCTTGAAATGTTTTTCTAGAGTGTTAATCCTCTGGCGGACGGAGTCAGTCACCTTGCTGAATGCCAAACTCATCAACCGCAAACTGAGCTTGTAATGTAACTCCAGTATGGGATCTACTTTTCTTTGAATTGACTTCTATATATAACTAGACTTCACATCTCCTACTAGGAGGTGTAAACTTGCAATTGAATTACACAGTCACGTTCTTTGAACATGAAGATGGAGTTCTATGGGGTTTATAGTATGTAGGAAATATTCTGTATATTTATAGCTCCATGGTGCTAGATACATATTAGGTAGTAGACCTACTGTTAGTAT
>JAJONI010000019.1:0-23875 GCA_022190145.1 Pezicula rhizophila
AGGGGATTCCTCTCCTGGAATCAGTGAATTCAAGTGGTGTTATTAGTTGGATTATGTTAGCTTTATCTGAATGTTTACAAAAGTTGAGAGAAGTACCAGATGTGACTTCTTTAGTATGGAATAGCACACAAGATGGCCACTTTCTTCTAATTTGGACGGTATAGCATCATCTTGAATTAACTTATTTGTCTGGTGAGCAGAAGAAAAAGGACCAAAGACCAAAGTAGAGACCAACCAAGTAGCTCTGAATTAGCTTAGTCTGTATTAGTAAAAGGCTATGGGCGTGCAGCTGGATTTTACATAAATTCAAGTTGCTTCTAATAGCCTCCAGCTTGGGCTGTACATCTTGTCTTAGAATAAGAACAACGTGTTAGAATGGTTTAAAAAACACCTGACAGGTAGAAAGTCTACTCATGAACCACCAGTACGCGGTGATAGCAACTGTCCTTACTAGTTGCTCACTTTGCCAAACCAGCCTCGTAAACATTCTAAAATTGAAACAATGGCTGTTAGCTTTGTTGCAAAACTACCCTCCTACCGGAAGAAGTGAAGTAAAGATAAGTTATTTCCTAACTAGGTATCACTAGGCATTATACGTCCACAAACAAAAGTATAGTCACTCGTCAACATATATTCATTGTTTAAAAGAAAATTAAATAGTGGTAATAAATTTCCTTAAGATTTTGGCCGTCTCTTCATTTTAGTACATTAATATATTCCCATTATTTTCCCATATCCCTGTTATTCCGTAAGATGGAGCCATTGAATAACTAAGCCTTGACAGCAGACACCGCAGCTGGAGAAGCACCATTGACAGCACCCAAGCGCTTCTTGGAAACCAATCTCATACCACCAGCTACCATAACGAAGGCAGTAATCAAAAGAACCACAGCGAGGGTGACAAAAGCACCGATGACACCAGCAACTGCATTTGACAGGTGTCCGGACCCGGAGCTGGATGAGCCTGCGGTAGATGAAGAGGAGGAAGAGGAGGAGGAGGAGGAAGATGCGGTGGTAGAAGCACATGTTCCAGTGGTATTACCGCAGGCAGCACACCAAGAAGCCTGGTCTCCGATGGCGAATTTATTCATCTGGTCGACGAATGTGGGCCATGAAACGGAGTCCTGATTAAGACCAAAAAGCGGGTAAGTTGTGAGCGGGTTCTCAGCAGCCGTACCATTGGCGAACAAGAACCGTACGTTGATCTCGTCCTCGCTTGGGTAGGATGTCGAGTTAACAGTAGCGTTGGTGAAGAGTTCGAAGGTCATAGAGGACGCATAGTCGACAATTCCAGTGAAGTTTACCGTGACGGCGGGAAGCTGGGCAAGGCCGAAGAATGATAGGAAAGAGGCATAAGCACCAAATTGAACACCGATTTGTTGTGCTGACTTGCCAGTGATGGTCGTGTTGAGTTGAGCGACAATCTGGGCGGCCAAAGTTGCGCCAGCAATTGCGCGAATCTCATCACTGGCATTGTAGGCGAGGTTGAACTCATGGTGATCAGCCAGAGTCTGGAGCTGGAAGAGGGTTTCATTGGTCAAGAGGTCATCGGATGGAATCGAGGTGTTATGAATGGTGGACACGTGAATATAATCCCAGACTGGACGTGGTGAGTTAGTATTTGAAATTCCGACGCCAGTTTTTTTTGTCTCTACTTACTGGTGTAGGCGTTCTTGAATGTGTCTTGTGCAGCTGTGAATGTGGTGTTTATGACAGGAAGAATAGACTTGTAGAAGGCTGATGTCTTGTTGAGCGTAGTCATGTAGTCCTCGGAGATAAAGTAGTTGTTGGAGCTAATGATGGCGTTGTTGCAGCCGCTGGATCCCTGGAGCCATCCTGAGTTTTCTGCAGATGTAGATGAAGAAGATGTTGTAGATCCTGTCGAGGACACAAGATTGACTGGAATGAGTTGGAAGCCATTCAGTGGTGCCTGAACCGTTGTGCCGTTTGCCAAAGTCTGACTACCCAAAGAAGCGCCTACGGGAGGGTAGAGTCCCTGGAGCCAGCCGGCAGCTGAGTTCTGCAGAACATTGTCGACTGGCGCCTCGACACTCAGCTGAGAGAGTTTCACCAGGTTAGGACTGATGTTGTAGATTTCAGTAGTCCCATTGCCATTGATGTACCGCTCACGGTAGTAGTTACCGGACGAAGCGACCTGAGCATACCCAAGATCAGTTAGACTCGTGGGAGCATATGACTTGGTGGTGCGGTCTCCATGACGGTGAAAGATGTAAACGCCGAGGATAGTCTCCTGGGCTTGGATGAGAGGAGGGAGGAGGGAGGCGAGAAGGAGGAACTGCTTGGACAACATGGTATCGTGGTGAATGATTATGGATTGATTATGGATTGATTATGGAGTGATTAATTAATTAATTGATTGATTGGATACCACACCACGTCTACAGTGAAGTAGGTAAGGTAAGGTAAGGTAGGATAGGATAGGATAGGATAGGATAGAAAAGGAATCAAATGCTGTCGGTCGGTCGGCGACCTTTATGAGAGAAGTTCTGTTCTTGCTCATGGTTACTTTATTTACCACCTACCTAGTAGCCCCGCCGGCCGTCGGTGCCTCGGTGGTCTTATCTGCCTGGCTCTTTCTCTCTCTCTCTCTCTCTCTCTCTCTCTCTCTTGGATGGATCATGGTATGGTATGGGTATCGTATGGATATGGTATGGGTTTTAGGCAATATGTGACAAAAAGGGCGTTTCTGAGTTCTTCTGTCTGGGTTATCGACGATGCCTTCAGCCAATGGCACCTGCCAATTCTAATCACTGTGCATGCGACTCTGCATTTTGATTTGACGGTGCACCACCCACCCCCCACCTGTACCACACTACTGCATACATTATTTATTATTTATTACCCCACTCTCAAGTTCTGCATCTTACAGTACTACAGTACTACAGTACGGGCAGATGCGCAGTAAGAAAGAAGCATCTCCGCTAGCCTCCGCGGTGAAAAAAATTCTCTTGTGATGGGGCTGGCCGAATGGTTTGCTATTGGCCAGAGATTATATCGCCGTCCTCGCTAATCTCTACTGTACTGTACTGTACATACTGTATGTACATAGCATGCCGACACCTGCCTGCCAATCCTCGGGCACTACAAAAAGGCTCAAGCAATAACTACTTATATATATATATATATATATATATATATATAATAGGAACGTCGTATCTCGTCTTTTTGCTTTGTCACGTCTTCAATTTCTGTGTAATCCTAGGACCCTGAGGGTGGGTGACACTACTCTTGATTTTCCTATGAACCTTCATCTACAGTGCTGTGGGAGTCTCAAAAATATCCCCAACTCCACGCTTAATCATTCAAAACGACCAAATTGTCCAAGCCCCAGTCCGATTCCCTATGCATTTCATCCCGTTCTCATCAATACAACCTTGGTGCCCGCATCTACCGCGTGGCTCCCCCATGCTCTATGTCTAATCTGATATGTAGCATGCCTATAGCATCTGCCCGGCAGCTGAACCGCTTGCAATGAAAGCATTCGCTGGCAAGTTGGCCTGCAAGAAGTCAGTATCCAATCCATAAAGTAGCTTTGCAATACATTCTTACCTTGTTCGCTTCGAAAGCCGCGAGCGCCTGCTCAAGATTCCACCCAGTCTCATTCAAGCACAAGTGTGCATATTCTAGCGTCATCCTAGTCATTTCCATCAACTTCCCAGTCATCTCTTCTTGCTGCTTCTTCGCCTCCATATCTCCTGCCGGGTTCGCAGAGCCTAAAGGTTGCGCTAGTGGAGCCCATGCTCGAAGCACCATGATATCGCTGATGACTCGGATCTGTGGGCCGCCGGGTGCTCCAGGACCAAGAATGAAAGTTCGCGAAAAGCTTCGAACGGTCTTGTCTGCAACGGTGTTATTTTCCTCTTCAAATTCGCTGTGGATGGTTAGAGTAAGGCCGTCAACACCACCAGGGTTCTGTCCGCTAAGGTCAGGCAGGCCTGGAAGGGCATGGCAGTCCACCAGGTACTTGGCTGTCTCTGTAGCAAGATCTGGATGCCGAGTTGCCGGAAGAGAAGTCCAAACTTCTTTGATGGCTTGAGCACCGCGATATCTTCGAGCGAGTTTCGTAGGTGCGTGTGTGATCTTAGTGAGATTACGAGAATGTTTGGTGTAAGCTGTCCAGGGCGGAACAGCACGGTCTGCATGCGGAGCTGAGGTGTTGACCGACATCGAGAATACTGATTCGCTATCATAGAAGCTTGCTAATAACGCGGTACGGTCTGTGTCGTATAAAGTGATAAATTGTCGAATAAAACCCTCGCCAACACCGCCAATATCCCGGAAATCTGGTCCCTTCATTGGTATGGGGAATCTGGCAGCTTCGGCTGCTGCAACTACCTCTTGCGGTGTTCGAACCTGAATGCCACTAAGAAACTGGAGCTTCGGATACCACCGCATGATGTCGTTCTTGTACTCAGGCGATTGTGTTTCCATGGGGTTTCCAGTCAAAACGAGATTCTCCAGCTTTCTAAACTTTGAGCGCCAAGGTTGGAGAGAGTGTAGGTCTGGGAACGAGTTTCTGGAAAGGTCGAGATTTTGGAGGTCAGGAAATGTTCGGGCGAGTGAGCTGACAAGCGACACGCTCGCTAACTCGTTGTCCGCTAAAGTAACGCTGACAATGGCTTCACGCTTCTCCGCGGCTGAGGTGAAAAGACGGTCGCAGACTATCATCAGGACAGGAAAGAGCTTTGCTACTGTCGCATTGTTTCCGTCAAAGAAACCCATGTCCCGCAAAGCTTGATCTTGCCCAAGGGCTGAGAGATTGAGCAATTTCAGATTGGTATCATAGCGAGTGCTGAGAATCCCTCGAATCTTGTCCTGGGTTTCCTTGGCAGCATCAGAAAGTTCCTCCTTCTCTCCTTTCTTTCCGGATTGAAGTGCAGAAGATGCGTTGCACTCTTGGATTGATAAAGCCGAGCCGGCGAACATAAAGTTGTTCAGCTTCAATATAGTCTCTGCATCCTCTGCGCTGGTAGTGATGATAACTGAGTCCCCCTCTTTGTGTGACTATTCGACGTTAGCAAGGTATAACAACCTTGGTGTCGTTCGCGGATCACGGATTGGTATAGCGGATGTGTCAGGCTCTCCTCCTCGTTGTGGGTTCTTGGCTAGGAAACGAGTGTAGTGCGACGGCGACGTTGCATAACCATAGTGATCGTACGATTAATGCGATAAACATACCTTTTTGATTTTGATGGTCCTCTTCGATTTGGCGTCCAGTCCGTTGGCCTTGCGTTCTAGGAAACCAAGTAGGCTGCTTAAACCACCATCCGAGTTGGTCGCAGCTTTACTTTCTTTCAATCCATCAACCCGCAAGGTAGTGCGATCACTTCCTTTGCTTACTCGAGACTCCAGGACCGTGGCTTGGTCGGTACCCAATCCTCGCAAGATTGCGGATTGGGCTCGTTGTGATATAAGACTTCCTCTTGCATTCCCCCTGCCTCCACGCGTAGCTGCTTGGCCCCTCGGTGCTCCAGGTGCTCCAAGACGACCTTTGCCAGCCTTGCTCTTGTCCACCGCGTCCATAAGTAAGTCTCCATCTTTGTCGACCCGAACTGGTCCAGTCCGGCGCTTCTGTATTCCTCCTCCGCGACTTCGTGTGCTTGAAGAGCCAAGTCTAGGGCCCGTGGGCGGGTTTACCGTGCGTTGTATCATTGTCGTGTGGTTGGGTGGCTTATTGAAAGTCCCTTTGAAGGCGAATCTCTACCTGCGAGGTAGAAAGATGGCTTAGCAGCCGTAAGAAGGTGTTTCGTAGTCCACGGTTTGTAGGGAAAGTGCGCTCGCTATGTGAGAGAAAAGGATGCAAGCAAATGTGAAATGTGTTTTGTTGGGTTGTGTTTAGAGAGAGAAGGTGTTGAAGTGGTGGGTTGTAAGGTGAGGTTGTCCGTCAGTCTCAAAGAATCATTGTTCTGCATCCTAGCGTGGCAGCCTTGCCCGAACCTGGAAAACCGGTATCTGATCACGTGTTTATTCAACGTCAACTACCTAGGTGTCTTAATGAGTCAAAGAAAGAAGTGTATTCGAGCCATCATAGTCATCGAATAATCACCTACAGGGACAGTTGGATGATAATGAAGGACTAGGCTCAGCCAATATAAGTCTCTGACAAATTTTGCTGCCTGCTCAAAGTATCTACCAACTAGATCAGTCACCCATGGTCATCGCGCTGTCAATCGTGAGTATGATTAGTCAGCTATTCTAGGCGCAAAATCGCGATATCTGAAGGCTTGCACTCAGCGTCACAACAAATCTTCACCCACAACACTCATGACTTCAAAAACCAACCATGTCTGACTCCGATTTCGATACGATCAGGAAGCTCCAGGCTGAGCGCAATGCCGCTTCTGCTGGTAAGAAGGGGTCGAAGACGTTTGATCCGAGCCAACAGCGAACTGATGTCTCCACTAAGGCCTCCCTGACTGAAAGTTTCGATACTACCCTCTACGACCGCGATGGAGGCGACAAGTTTGCGGGCTATAACACGTCCATCGCAGTCGGAGATGGGGACGACGACGACGAGATGGAGGAGGCCGACACTAGCAGGCGCCTCGTGGGACAATACACGGCCTCGAAAGAGCAGATGAACGAATTTGCTCATGGGAATGGCGTTGAAGAAGAGGATATTCTTCTTGGCCGGGAGAAGAGTGCGCGAATTGCTGACCGTGAGACCGACTATCAGAAACGTCGACTCGACCGTGTTCTAACCCCCACAAGAGCTGACCCTTTCGCTGCAAACAGGCAAGCCGGGGCTTCAGAGGATGGCGATACTTACAGAGAAATTATGGCCAAGAGGGATTTGGAGCGAGAAGAAGAGAGAGTGAGGAAGGCTATCGAGGAGAAAGTAGCGAATGGCGAGGTGGTTCATCATAAAGCTACGTTGGCCAAAGAGGGCAGCGGATCCCCTAGTGACAAGGAGAACAAAGAGTCAGGCTCCACGGAGGTAGTAACTGCTGGACGTAAGAGAAAACAGCGGTGGGATGTTACTTCTGAGACCCCCACAGATGGGGCTGCTCAAACTGGGGATGCAAAGGTAAAGCGTTCAAGGTGGGACCAGACACCTGCGCCAGGAGCCACGGCAGTAGGAGCGACACCTCGACGGTCACGATGGGATCAAGCACCTGCAGCAACGCCAGTTGGAAATCAGGGTCTAGTTACACCTATGCACCCCTCACAGATGGGCGGGGCGATGATGCCAACAGCATTTGGAACGGACATCTCGAACAGAAATGCCCCCCTATCCGATGAGGAATTGGATATGATGCTGCCCTCAGAGGGTTACAAAATTCTTGAGCCACCACCAGGATATGCCCCTATTCGAGCACCTGCTCACAAGCTCATGCAAACCCCTGCTCCCATTGGAGGCTTCACGATGCAGGATCCAGATAGTGGTAGAACACTTGGAAAGCAGCTTCCAACCGAGATTCCGGGAGTGGGAGATCTCCAGTTTTTCAAAGCGGAGGATATGGCTTATTTCGGTAAGCTTACTGATGGAAGTGACGAGAATTCTATGAGTGTGGAGGAGTTGAAGGAACGAAAGATCATGAGACTGCTGCTGAAGGTTAAGAACGGTACACCACCAATGCGAAAGACAGCACTTCGCCAACTTACAGACAATGCACGGCAATTCGGCGCAGGCCCCCTTTTCAACCAAATCCTCCCTCTTCTAATGGAGAAGACACTTGAGGACCAAGAACGACATTTGCTGGTTAAGGTGATTGACCGTGTTCTCTACAAGCTTGATGATCTTGTCCGACCATATGTCCATAAGATTCTAGTAGTCATCGAACCCCTGCTTATCGACCAAGACTACTATGCAAGAGTCGAGGGCCGAGAGATCATATCTAACCTCAGTAAGGCAGCTGGTCTTGCTCATATGATTAGTACCATGAGGCCTGATATCGATCACGTTGATGAGTACGTCAGAAACACCACTGCACGAGCTTTCGCCGTTGTTGCGTCAGCTCTCGGAATTCCAGCACTCTTACCATTCTTGCGGGCAGTTTGCAGGAGCAAGAAGTCATGGCAGGCGAGACATACAGGTGTTAAGATTGTGCAGCAAATTCCAATCCTAATGGGCTGTGCAGTTCTACCGCATCTGAAAGGCCTTGTTGACTGTATTGGTGGAAATCTTAATGACGATCAGACCAAAGTACGAACTGTGACGAGTCTGGCGATTGCAGCATTGGCTGAAGCGGCGAACCCCTATGGTATTGAGAGTTTTGATGATATCCTGAATCCACTTTGGAGCGGGGCAAGGTATGTTTAATCTTTTTTTTCTCAGCCGGACTTGCCCTCTATGGACCTGGACACCCACAAAACTAGATAGGACCTACCTCTGGAGGTCTGCTAGCCTGGCTAATCTACTGGATTCTTTTTCCACCTGTGTCTCTGCAACCTCCGGCCCGCATCCTGTTCATCGCTATGAAGCCTGCATTCTGCTCTGTCAAACTGCTGCACAACGCCTACGGTCCAGCTCATCACTGTCTTGGGATTGTAATAGAACACGACGTTTGCTGTAGTAAACGAAACAATCTCTTGCGACTTTGAGCTTTCTCCTTAGTAGCTTAAAGCCCAAGCTGCTCAACGCCACAAGAACAAACGAACAGTCGACAAGGCTTCAAAACGCAATACCAGAGACTCTAAAACCTACTATTGCGCGCATTGCAAAGTCTCCAAGGTCTCACAATACAGGTTAACAGAGCACAACAATACTGTAGCCCACCTCCGGAAGGCCGCGGACCTCGTTAACCCCAATAAACCCCACAAATGCACTCTTTGCAATATTGCCTTCAAGAAACTCAACCACTTGAGCAGGCATAATCGCAGCGATAGGCACCTTGCTGCCTTGTCGAGCTCCCGGCTCGACTAAAAGCACTACCTAGAATCTCTTTCGGCCTTTTTTTTGGACTGGGCTCAATCTCTTTACTGTCAACTACCCCTTACTATCGCTAACTTATTTTCTAGAAAACAGCGTGGAAAGGGCTTGGCCGGATTCCTGAAGGCTGTGGGATACATTATTCCATTGATGGACGAGGAGTATGCCAATTATTACACCAGTCAGATTATGGAGATTCTTCTAAGAGAATTCTCTTCTCCTGACGAGGAAATGAAGAAGGTTGTGCTGAAGGTGATATCACAATGTGCTGGGACGGATGGTGTGACTGCAGGATACTTGAAGGAGCATGTACTTGACGAGTTTTTCAAGAGCTTCTGGGTACGGCGAATGGCACTGGACAAACGGAATTACCGTCAAGTAGTTGAAACTACTGTGGATTTGGGACAAAAAGTGGGAGTTGGTGAAATTGTGGAGAGAATTGTCAACAATCTCAAGGATGAGAGTGAGGCTTACCGAAAGATGACTGTTGAGACAGTGGAGAAAGTCATCGCAAGTCTCGGTGCCGCTGATATTGGTGAAAGGTTGGAGGAGAGACTGATTGATGGCATCCTTCACTCGTTCCAGGAACAGAGCGTTGAGGACATTGTCATGCTGAACGGCTTTGGTACTGTTGTGAATGCTCTTGGCACGCGTTGCAAGCCATACCTTCCTCAGATTGTTAGTACAATTCTCTGGAGACTCAATAACAAGTCAGCCACCGTTCGACAACAGGCTGCTGATTTGATTTCTCGCATCGCCATGGTCATGAAGCAATGCGGTGAAGACGCTTTGATGGGCAAGCTTGGTATTGTACTTTACGAATACTTGGGTGAAGAGTATCCCGAAGTTCTTGGATCTATTCTTGGAGCTCTTCGATCCATTGTCACAGTTGTTGGTATTGCCCAGATGCAACCACCAATCAAAGATTTACTACCACGACTGACACCAATTCTACGAAATCGTCATGAAAAGGTTCAGGAAAATACCATTGACTTGGTTGGTCGTATTGCGGATCGCGGCCCTGAAAGCGTGAACGCAAGAGAATGGATGAGAATCTGCTTCGAGCTTTTGGACATGCTTAAAGCACACAAAAAGGGTATTCGACGAGCAGCAAACAATACATTCGGTTTCATTGCCAAAGCTATCGGGCCACAGGACGTACTTGCAACCTTGCTTAACAATCTCAGGGTACAGGAACGTCAATCTCGTGTGTGTACAGCTGTTGCCATCGGTATTGTTGCGGAAACTTGCGCACCCTTCACAGTGCTGCCAGCGCTCATGAATGAATATCGTGTTCCAGAGCTTAACGTGCAGAACGGTGTTCTCAAGTCTCTTTCCTTCCTCTTCGAATACATTGGCGAGATGGCCAAGGACTACGTCTACGCGGTAACGCCTCTGCTGGAAGATGCTCTGATTGACAGAGATCAAGTCCATCGACAGACAGCGGCTTCGGTTGTCAAGCATGTGGCATTGGGAGTGGTGGGACTCGGCTGTGAGGATGCCATGCTCCATCTTCTTAACCTACTCTACCCCAACCTCTTCGAGACCAGTCCACACGTTATTGACCGCATTGTCGAGGCTATCGACGCAATCCGCATGGCTGTCGGAAGTGGACTGACCATGAACTATGTCTGGGCCGGACTTTTCCACCCAGCTCGCAAAGTCAGACAGCCATACTGGAGATTGTACAACGATGCCTACGTGCAAGGAGCAGACGCTATGATTCCCTACTACCCTAACTTGGATGACGAGAGAATGGATAGACCAGAGCTTGCAATTGTCATTTAAGGGATATTAGGGAAGAGGACTTTGGGTTGCGAGCTAGCGAGGCGGCGTTCTTTTGGGAGACATGTAAAATAAATGCCATTAATGTAGCAAAGGAAAAAGAACTTGTGTACCTACGTATTTTTCTGTGCTCTTCCGTCTTTTCCAACTGTGATGCATTGCAGTGTTGGCCCTCAGGTTTTGATCTCTGGAGGTGTGATAGGCCTCGGAAAGCGCAGTGCCATGGATGCCGATTTATTTCCATGTTACATCGTAAACTTGCCAGAACAATCCCGATGGTACATGTCCCGGCATAGCCAACATGTAAGTCCACGGAACCTCCGAATGATAAATCATGCATTATTATCAAATTGTACAATATATAATCGTTCGAATCCCCCATCTCAAACACAGTGATAGCACCCGGGCAATTCACTCTGGAACAAAACATCACTTTAATTCATTTAGACACCTACACATCATGGCAGATACTCATCCAGCAAATTACTACCTAGTCTATTGTCCTATTATAATCGCCTCGCATTACATCTCTGCCGCTCGTCGCCATCTCTGCTTTAACACCAACCCTTCTAAGAATGAAGACTCTTCGAAGTCCGGGTCAGTAGCAGCTCCTTTGCTGCTTGGTGTTAAAAGTGACGAATATTTCTGAAAACACCGATTTTGTTGGCCTAACTTGCAGAGTGGAATTTCTGCTGGAACGGTGCAACATGGAGTTCTCTGGGGAACAGCTATGGATGGACTGTATCGATTGACTGATTAGGATATGGTCGATCTGTATCGGTTGATCTCATCGATTCCAATACCACTTTCTTGGGCCATGACGAGCAGAATACTCGCTGCACCAGCGACAGGCATGCTAAGCCATTGGTTAGGTTGTTAGCTGGTGGTTACAAAACTGACTCTACAGCTCGATGCTCAAAGACCACAAGAATGTACAAGAGGTATAGTTGAGGGGATTATTAGCCACACCATTTCGGCACAAGTTATTCAAATCAACTTTTTTTTTGGTTGGAAACCCTAATACCAAAGGCTAACAAACACTCTTAGAGAGCAACTTCTGGAAATGGCTATTCAATTATGATCCTCGGTGATTGAGGTGGTCTGAGCAACTCAAGTTGAGGATACAGCGAGCCATGGATCCCTTGACCACCCCCAAAAGGACATCAACCGTCGAGGAAGAGCGAGAAAGAGGGAGAAAGAGGGAGAAAAAGGAAGCTCCCACCAACCAACCTTCAACGCACCAGTCCAAGACACCAAAAAGTCCCAACACAACCACCAGCAAAGTAAGCAGGAGAAGGGAGGGGTGTGGGACTGTGACGAAGGGTCATGTGTGGTTAGTGCAGTTTCTCTCTGGAATGGGAATGGGCTGGAGATTTGGGTTTGGAATTGGGAAGTTCGCAGGATGTGTGTGTCTTGTGTTGGTAATTTGCAAAGGAAAAAGCAAATTCCAAGAGGCGCTGAGTCGAGGGTTGTTGGAAGAGAGACAGTCGGATTCCAAGGTGACATCATCGGTGTAACATCTTAAGAACCATCATCTGTCTCTCCCGAGGAATGGAATGGAGATAGGAAGACAACAGCAACGTTTTTATTTGTTGTGGGTGCTGGAAAAAAAAAAGGAAAAAAGAAAAAAGGAAAGAAAAAGGGAAAGAAAGAAAGAAAGAAAAAAAGAAAAAAAGAGAAAAAGAAAAAGAAAGGAGGAGTGGCTTTCTGGTTGATTCAGGTCTTTCCACAAGGCTGAGTGAGAATGAGAAAGAAATAACTTACGCAGTACCAAGAACAAACATATTATAATATTATATTGAAATTTGTCTGTCTGTGTGAAAGGCTGCAAGGCTGCAAGGCTACTACTACCATGTCTGTCCCACAATGCCACGCGCGTGCTGCATTTCTGATGGAAATGCCATTATGTCACACATTGTACATTTCCGGTACAAAAGAAATTGGGTTATAATCATAATACTAATAGTAATACTAATAACAATTCTAATAATAACCTGAATACTCTGACTTCTGTTAATCCCAATCAAAACTTCTGACCAGTGTCTGGCAAGGTACACTACCAGTGAACGTACTGTACATACGTAGCAAGGAGACCAAAGGATGAATGAATGAACGAACGAACGGACGAATAATGATATGACGGTCTATTTCTAACTGGTTTTCAACCTGTCCTCCCTGTATATCTGGCATCATCGTCATCATCATCATCATCATCATCATCGTCATCGTCATCGTCATAATCATCATCGCCATCGTCATCATCATCATCGCCATCGTCATCATCATCATCATCATCATCATCGTCATTATTAGAAGAGGCGCTCGGGAGAAAAAAGTGACTTTGGTGCAAAGCTTGTTATCATTTGCCTAAAACAAAATAAGTTTGGTAGTACAGGACCCTGAAATGCAAACTTCATCACCAACACCAACCACCAAGTGGCAAAGGCAACAAAAAAGCCGTTTTAAATTCAGATGACAGGACGGCAGCGAGAGCAGGTCTTGGGCCATGTTGGGCGGCATAGGGTGCCACATCAATCATCTTGCGCTACGTTCATGCGCATTCATTGCATCTACATTATTATATATATATATATTTGTATTTGTATATGTACCATACGAATTGGTTTCTGAGAGGCCATTTTGAATGAAGTGTCTATTCAGATGATCTAAGTAACTCACTTGAATTAGGTAACTTAGTAGCCCCAATGAAATATGATCTCTTACTTCGTATATGCCTGGCTGTGGAATTAGGAAATTGGGACGGTATCGGTGACGTTGGTTCGTGAAGCCTCCCATCCCTGCCGCCTCCCCGAATCCCCGTCGACGGCACCATGCCGCTCAACCCCTGCTGTCCATCAAGCCACATGACATCAGCCTACCGTGCCCTGCAGCCATCAATCCAAAGAGAGAAAAGAATGAAAAGAAAAACTGAAAAAATAAAAATAAAAAAACATAAAAAAAAAGTATTGCACTGTAACACACCCAGTACCAAAAGTACCAAATACCAAACCACTAAAACTGTAATGATGGATCCAAATCTTGAGAAGTCTAAGGTAATAACAAGTAAGAAGGCAAGATGACATCTACAGTCCACCAACCAACCGGCTATCATTGACCAAAACTAAACTCCATGACATCTTCCGTCCAGAGAGGAAGAAGAGAGAGTAGGTTCGTTTTGAAACTTGACCAATCCACAACTTTCTATCTCTGGCCCGGAGTGCTGGACATCGTCATCGGCCGGAGCTTAAGGATCCTAACCTACGCAGAACTTGGGTAATCAGATTTACACATTATGATAACAGGCCGAATTATATTGGGCATGCTGAGCTGGGAACCTCGAAACAATCCCTCTTGAGATAGACCCAATTGTCTCTCCGCTGATGGACATTCTGATTCCGATTTGCCTTGGGTGACGATTAATCCTGGTTATACTGTACCGCTGTAACATCGATGAAAGGAAGGTAACCCGGGGTTTTCTCCACAACTCACTGGGTCAAACCGAGGATTTGAGGCCAAGCTGGCTCTTGACATCTGCCGTGACACCTGCAGTATCTCAACGATGACGAAATCTTAGGACCCCTAAAAACACAGCTGGTCTCTCTCTCTTTGATTTTTTTTTTGACTCGTCAATTGCGGTTGACAACTCCACAACCGCTACTCAAATTCAAGGCGGCTACGGGTCGGCGACACTTCTGGCTTGACAAGGGCGATGATACAACCTTCTCAGCTGAACATGCGGTCAGTGCTCTTTGATAACAGGACGGTTCTGTATGATGCTCGTCGGATTGTAATCCTCCGGCGAGGTCCGTCGCAGTGTATGTATGTATTATTATTATCATCAATTAGAATAGTATAGCATAATATAGGCACCGAGTGGAGAGAAGAGATGGAGAGAGGTTTGATATTCTCTTTTACCGGAATAAGCGACCGTTGATGTGGAACTCGCTCACTGGTTGCCCGGGGGTCTTTACCGAGAGTGGTTTGGTTAACTTGAAGTCCTCCTCTTCTCGACCCTTGTAGCACCTTCCCGAGCCAATCGAGCATTCGGACGAGGATTATGACGTTGGAATGCCCTTCCCCCCGCTCCCTTCCCCCCTGTCTCGCGAAATTTCGAACGGTTAGGGTTAGGTGCCCAATGAGAAGGGACCCCCTGTCATAGCATCTTCTGAAACTGACCAGGGCATGATTAGTGCATTTTCCATTATTTTGGGGGGAAAAAAATTTAAAAAAAAATAAAATATTAATGCAAGGAGTGTCAAAGATGGGGTGCCCAAAAGGGGTCGTAGAATGGTAGGTGCACCCACTGTCTACTACACTACTACACTGCACACATACACTGCATGTTGCATGTTCACAGTACTTTGTACACGGAGTAGCTGGCCTACGAGTGGCTCGGGTAGGACTTCTGTGGCTCCTGCCAGTATCGGTATCCTCCTGCGAGATTTGAGGTGGCGGAGTAAACGTTGAAAATCAACGACCAGCTATGTCAGTCAGCCTTGTCAAACCGAATATGATTAAGTTGTCTGTGAGTCTGAGCTTGACCCTGACCTTGACCTTGTGCTTTTTTTTTTTCATATTATTATTTTTTTTAAAAAAAAATTGATAGGCGAATCTCAGGGTCCAAGGGATGCCGATTAGGTTGTTTGAAGCAAAGAGAAATGGTGGAGTATGTACAGAGATATATGTACTTAGTGAGGACTAGGTATGAATATCGTGTGATTGGCGAGAGAGCCTTGAGAGGTTCGGAGCTTTGTGCTCCCTTTAGGAAGGCGGTGTGTGGTGGCATTGGGGGTAGACCGTGGAGATCTGCAAACAGATGCTAAGTAAGAGGCGCATGATCGATGGTGGGGTTTGTATGGGAGCGGTGTGAGGCTCCGAAGTAGGAGAGCCTATCAAGCAATCATGTTTGACATGATCATACAATGAAAACTCCGAGGTAAGCCACGAGAAAAGGAAAAAAAAAAAAGAAAGGGGAAAGGCTCAGAATAGAGACATGTGACAAGAGGCAACTAGCGTTACTAAGGCACTTACTTCACCGATGGATCATAGGTGTGATAACGCAAAGGCAAATAAACAAGGACCATATAGAAGATGAACATGACGAGACTGAAAAAGCATCATGTGTGGTACGGGTAGTGTAGCTAACAGGTATTCATAACATTAGATTTTAGTTGTAGCGACTGTATGGCTGTAGGTAATAACCTCCTCTCTCTCAAAGAGGCCGTATGGGTATATGTGACATAACGAGGGTCAAGAAAAAGCTCTCCCGTAGTAATACAATTCTCTCAAGCCAATATGGCGAGTTCTCTCTCTCTTCCCACCAACGCCAGTTTCCCAAAAATGCAAAAATATTTCCACAAAGCCCTTTTTTGGGCTCTTCTCAGCGATAGTATTAGAATAAGAGTAATAGTCTAAAATCAAACCGCACCAGGGGATATCAACGCGTAGAAGGGGATATCGCGGGAAAAAGCAAAACAACTCTGTAAAAATAACACGAGACCCGGCAAGTTGTTGGGTCTCCACAAATTCGACTTTTTTTTTGACGCTTTCGACTTTTCAGAAGAAAAGCATCCACCGCTGCTGTAGGGGGAGAAACAATATCGACAAGTCGTAAATGGGTGTCATCCGTCTCGTGAGAGATACATCTAGTCCGACTGGTGATCTTCCGAGCCGGCCTCAGATTGCGCCTCGCCCTTATGCACTTTGCGATGCCTGCGCAAGTTCGATACAACTGAAAAATTTCGGCCACAGCCTTCAACCTCACACTGGAATGCTACTGCGTATTAGTAAAGGCACTTAACAATCGGGCGCCAAATAGACTTACGCTTCTCTCCAGTATGGCTGTACATGTGTGTCTGAAGGGAACTCGGCCGCGTAAATCGCTTGTCGCAAACTTTGCACTTGTGCTTCTTCTGCGTACTCGAAGATACCTTCGAACTGAACTGGCCCATCATTGACTGTGGTGCAGGAGGCAGTCCATTGCTGAGAAGGCCGGATGGTCGAGGGAGGGTTCGGGACGAGACCGACTCAATGTCTGAGCCCGCATTGGAATAATCGCTTACTGAAGAATCCACTGAGCCACTAAAATACGGAGTATAGTTCCCTGAGGAGGAGATTGACGAACTGGTAGAGTGCGTGGAAGGGAATCCATATGAATCACCTGATCCCCTTCCTGTGCGACCTTGCGGCCCATAGATGTTGCGCGGTGTCGCGTCCTGACTCATGGCGATCATGCCTCTGCTGGCATCAATCGCATCCCCAAAACTTCTGCTCGTTTGTTCGGCGAGGCTTCTGTCCGGTAAGTCAATATGAGAGGTCCGTTGTGGAAGTTGCTGCTGCTGCTGCTGCTGCCGATGTGCGTCATCGTAGGGAGAAGAGGGTACTGACGGATGTGATAATCGTCGAGAATGCTGTACTTGTTGCTGCTGTGTGACAGCATAAGTGGATCTGACGGGAGCTGGAGCGTAACCCATAGCGTCATACGGGGTCGAGGTTGGTACAAAGGACGGCGAAGGTGCTCGCGAATACTGGACATCATTGCCATAACCTGGGGATATGGAATGGAGACGGTGATTCGGGTTCAGAAGATCTTGCGGCATGGTGAGTACTCCCTGTCCATAGATGCCCACCGAGTGAGAGCTACCTGCTGTTGCCGGAACATTGGCATAAGGTGCCATTGAAACATTGCTGCCAATGCGCGCCGTTTGCTGCTTCGGAATGCTATCAAGTCCCAGGTTGGGATTGAGACCGTGAGAGTGAGATGAGTACAGGGAATGGCTCGTTGGGGCCGAAGTTTGCTGTTGGTGCTGCTGCTGCTGCTGCGAGGTCCATGGATCGGTGAACTGAGGAGTGGTAGTGTAAGGCATGTGGTCGAAATTCACGCCGCTAAAGCGTTGTTGGTTGTCAATGGCCATAGTCATCTTTAAGGGTAGATGACCAGAGGATGGAGTGCGACAAAGATAAGTCGCCTTTTTCTGAACAAAATAAATAAATAAATAAAAGTCAGAGTAACACTCTTGCGAGATGGTACGTGGATCTGATGCGCGATCCCGTTCAAACGTCGTATCACTTTGAACCAAGTGACTTTGAAGGAATAAACAAGTCGATCCCTCAGGTCTCGAAGGGGGATCAGCGTTCTTATGTGCTTTGTTGGTGCACAATATCGGGGGACCGAATCCAGGGCTCTGGTTGGAGTTGGGATGGAGCTGAGGAAGTTTCTACTCAGAAAAGATCCAATTCGTTCCGGGAAAAAGATGGCGAAGAGGTAGCGTGCGAAACTTAACTCTACGAGTATCTGATTGACGGGAGAGGAGGAGGGAGGGGAGGGGGGGGGAGGATTCTGAAGGGTGGAGCAGTCTTCTACAGTTGAATATCTTGAGGCAAGATCGACAAGAGTTAAGTCTTCCCAAAAATCCCCCCAGCTTAACGCGCTATTGTTGAATGGGGAGAATTGCAGTACCGGGACGGGTTGTGTTTTTTTTCTTTCTTTGAGATTAAGCTCATCAGACTGGTCCACTTTGAGGAATAGATCGGGCGCCTGCCAGAGATGCTCGGCAGTGGTGAGTGGTGAGTGGTGAGTGTTTAGAAGATATATAGATGTTCGTCCGGATGTTTGAAGATGGCGCGGTGAGGTCTTCGCTTGTGGGGCGTGGCTTGTATGTGTTTGGCGATGATCAGAGGGCACAACGTGTTTGAGATGGTTCGACCGGGAGAGGGGAGGCGTAGTCGTAACCTTAGATTTTAAAATGTGTAGCAATAATGTATTAAATGTAGCAATGGTGCTTGTCGATGAAGGAAGTAGTATATGGACGATCACAAGGTGCGCCGGGGGGGGGGGGGGTTGGAGGAGGAGGAGGGAGGCCGAACTGGTCTTTACATAAGAAGACGTGAGGGAGAAGAAGTAGGGTTGTAGGAAGTCAGTGGTATCGATGATGGATGAGGCAGCAGGGATCACTCTTGAATGATAATCCCGACGTCCAGGGGATCCACTGAGGAGACGAGGGAGAGTACCGTCGTGATGCGTCTTGGGGGGGGAAGGGGAGGGGGGGGGGGGTGGAGGGAAAGATACAGTACTGTACAGTAGCAGCGCAGGCCCGTAGGGTCGTTGACCACTCACACACAACCTACTACTGCTGCTGCTGGTGCTCGGCCTTAGGCATAGCACTCCCATCCTCCCATCCTTCCATGCTTTGTTTACAGCACCTCCCCCACCGTACGGGACTATGTATGAACTTTCTCCATTTTTTCTCGATGGAGACTAAGAGCAATACCTACAGCAAGCCACTCAAAGGCAGTTGCAGCAAAAGTACCGTACCGTGCGACAAGTAGTCATAGACACGAGCGACTACTACCTTTTGACGTAGTGCACACTAGACGGCAGCCACTGGGCGACGAGCAGGAATGCAATCTCAGAGCCATTGGCCTAGTTTGATATCCGTACCTTACGCTTTCGGTAGTCTTGCTGCCGTTGGTGAATGATGACTGGTGTGGCCCGCTGATGACTCGCCTGCCCTCGCTGCTTGTGTCACTCTGTAGAGGCCAGCAGGGTTCGCAGGAGGCAAACAGAGGGCAGTCGTTAGCAGCCACTGAGTGAGCATGGTGGTCGAGTCTGCGCAGGGGATACAGTGCCCGAAGCAGCATGCCACAAGAAAAGCTAGGGGATAATAACTAATGGATATGATGACGGAGGGGGTGCAGCACGCACAGCAGGGCACCACAGACTTGTGCCATTTCATTATTGGGTTACTGAGGACTGAGGACTGCGGACTCAGGACCAGCCGTAGAATTCGGCGGAAGGAAATGAAAGTCATAATAATAATAATAATAATAATAATAATAATAATAATAAAGTTGCAGCCATTCACACGGTCGTAATGTGATTTCAGAGGCTGTGGAGTCGTGTGTGTGAGTTGGAGGACTTTCAACATGACAGGACCCCGAAATGACGCTGTTGAGCGCCAGGGGTCAGCCAAAAGACTCCAGGATACCGTCGAGTAGTCGTGCAGGGGTGGGCGAAAGTCCAGCGAAGACAGGCATCAGAGGCCCGCTAAGGCCAGCCCCCCGGTCAACGCCACTAAAAAAGAGAAATTATTGTGCATGTGGATGTGGATTGTGGAGGCTGACTAGCGCAGTACCGTAAGGGCCTAAAAGGTAGCCTTCCCTGTGGACAGACGCTGGGAGGTCCCTGTCCGTACGCCATTTCCTTATTCCCAGGAAGCCTCTCACGCTTGACCACTTCCATACGCGCGTTTCAACGTCCCTGACATCTCTCTTCATCATACCCATATCTAACCATCCATACCTTAGTATTATTTTTTTTTTTTTTAATTTTTTTTTTTTATATTTTTATTTTGTCTCTTTCCATCCCCGTGCAGAGAAGGGGAAAAGGTTTCGAGAGAGTCCATAATTCCTACTTTCGTACAATCTGCAGTTTTAATCAAACGCGGCATTTCTCCTATTGTTCCCCACCACACCCTACGACTGGAGCAGCATGTTCTTTCGGTGCAGCCGTATTCTCGAGTACCGTACTTACTAGTCCCCATACATTTTAATCCCTTCCGGAGATCAAACTCGTCAACAGTTCCACAATCATGGTTACTATACTTTCTTGCCGCTTGGCATCTTCAGAACCTGCTATCGCTTTTTTTGTCAGAGCCTGCGGCGTTTTCTCCGTAAAAGCCAAAACTCGAGATAGCTCCACATTACTGTATTATTCTTATCACCTAGTGTCTCGTGGGCTGACGGCTCTCCTCCTTCCGTAGCTTCTCCCTCCCATTACTGCTATCTATGGCTTATGGTTAATGCGGGAATTTTGCTCTTGAGATTTATCAAGAGTCGAAATCCCAAACCTTTTATTTTTGTTAAAGTGCCTGACGAGTTGTTTCCTCGGACGGCAAAACTGGTTGTGGGGTAGGTAGGTATGTTGATTGTGTAGCATAGAATCCGTTTAATAAGTTCTCCGTATTCCATGGCATTATACGCTTCTCCAAATACCCGGACAACTCGGTCAACGGAACGAGGCTTACAGGAGAATAAGCACGTGTGCCTGAAAACCCTGAACGTTCATATCTCCAGGTCCCCTTTCTAACCCGGTCGATATACTCCTACTCGAGTCAGTTGGAGTGCCGATTTTTGTGCCAAACCTTTGTTGTTTTCCAGTCTCTCGTCCACATAATCTGTTGGCCGACGGGCAGCCTGCTATCTCGGAATGTGAAGTGCTCTTTCTTTTCTAAAAATCGCTCCTGGGCAAAATTCAAAGAAATGAAGCCGTGGTTCGTATTGGCCTGAACCCTGAAGTTATCAAAAGGCATTTGCCATGAGAACAATGGCATTATAAAAAGTCGGAAGAAGCCACTGTCACGTCGCCACACATCTCCATGCAGGCAAGAGATGTGACGATCGGATCTTCAACAGCAGGGCTCGTAGATCAACAAAATGAAGAAACACAGATTTGGTAAATTCGAAATCCCAATCTGGACGTGCACGAGGAACCATTGTTCTTCCCTGTGCCCTGTGCTTCTTTTGATTTCCTTTTGACTTGTTTGACTTTTGGCTTCGACGTTTAGCCGCTACCGTGCTGTTCGTCCGATGAAAAGAGCCTGTGCGTTGACTCGTGGTTAGCGGGGGTGGATGAAATAACACTGCGACAAGAAGAATTGGGGTGACGGTTCGTAAGGAGTAGTCGGCGTGGATATCAAGGTAAGCTGCAGGATTCCAGGTGACCGGTACAAAGAGATTAGGAGATTAGACCAGCAAAAGGCTAAGACTTTGGCTCCAGTTTGGCCGCAGGCACTGAAAATAAGATGCCACGCTGCTGTAACAACAATAGGGAAAGCAAGTCAGGAAACGCCCCGGATCTACGTGCCAAAGCCGCAGTGCTGGTTGATGGGCAACAGCGCGAGTACTGTATGCAGCAGTAGTACGATTTCCTAGGTAGGTAGGTAGGTAGGTAGTCAGTTCTAACTTCTCACCAGACTACGGAAGCTTGACACTGTTACGCTTCTTTCTGGAAAGCGGTTCCCCTTAGTACTGATGATATTACTTTTGTCTTCTGCTGCCGCTGTCCTTCGGCTTACCTACGGTCGGTTGACACGCGGCTGAGATGTACCGACCTAAAGCCTCACAAGGGAGGGGGTGGGAGAGGGCGCGCCTACATACTTCCGTAGCTTTTCCCCCTAGGTTATGGCGCAAGAAAAACAGTCGTCTCCATACTTTGCCTACGTCGTTTGCTCACACCATCGTGCGCGGGTACGCCGTGCTGGAGACTGCAAATGCATCGAGCAGGCGTAAAGTAAATTACGTACATCATGCTCCTGTACCATTTGGCTCTGTCAAATTTCCCAAAGCCTGAGGACTCCACTGCGTTGAATTGCTGCTGCATTGCTGCTGCATTGCTGAATCGCTGAATCTGTTACAGTGCAGCACTGGAAAATAGAGGCGCATGACTTGGGTGCCCACCTTGAAGTCTGTGCGGTGAAAAATAAGGTAGGGGCCTTTTGAGGACTTGGCGCTTTGCCACTAAGTACACTAGCTCTACCTCTACGAAGTACAGTACTTACTGTATGAATGAGCTCTCTCGTCTCTCGCCCAGCATACATACAGTCGAAAGTACCGTAGCTCCACAGCACACCCACACCCACCACACCCACCACACCCATACACACCGCATACTGTAGCTCGAGGGCCGTGAGCGAGGCTGCGTAGTGTCTTCGTGCCAGCCAATGAATTGCCCTCCTTGTAATTGAGGCGCACAGCCAAGAGCACCTCAAGGACAGGGTTAGAGTCGATCCGACCGGCATCTGCGAATCTGCGATACAGACGAAAGTCAATTGCGCCCGTGGCTTGCTTGGGTGGTGGGTATAGGAGCTAAATAATAACATGGAGGGCGGTATCTGCACAGCATGCGTTTTTGCTGTGACAGTACTATCTATTTGTCTAATCATGAGAACGATGAAGGAAAAAAAGGCGCAAGGTTGTACAAAATCTCTCTGCATGAGGATCTTGCAACCACTAAATCGGCCTTGTCGGTCCCAGAGAGATGGGTGAGCTTAAGCAGTGTGATGTTGTTGTCGACGTCACTTTACTTTTGGATCTTCTGTTGTTGTGCTATCGTGTTCCCATACGTGAAGAGCGCGAGTGGGAGCATTCCCCAATAGGTACTCTTGGTA
The DNA here is from genome assembly GCA_022190145.1 of Pezicula rhizophila. Classification (NCBI taxonomy): domain Eukaryota; kingdom Fungi; phylum Ascomycota; class Leotiomycetes; order Helotiales; family Dermateaceae; genus Pezicula; species Pezicula rhizophila. Next base: position 22,846 of record JAJONI010000019.1, read on the forward strand.
AGCCTATTTGGGCCATGCATAAGGCTCAAATGCAAAATACGAAGTGATGTTGTGATGGATAGGGGATAGCCTAGCTTGACGATGTTCAGATGCAGCACCACACTAATGTTACCTGTAGCCATGGGGTCAAGCTGTTGCTGTCCTGTCAGACGGGAACAGGACGGATATGCAAGATGACTTCCCACAAAGAGTCCAAGGAGGATCGAGTCGTGCGTTGTTGCCCCATGCCCCATGCCCGTTGAAGAAGATAAGGAGATTTTCTTGTCAGATGTCAGGCGATGGTACCCGCAGCCACCGAATGAAATCTCGAGGGACTGGGGATAGCTTCGCAAAGTTGCCCTCCTACCAGAACGGCATGATTAGTAGTTGAGAAGAGCCATGTGCTTGGCGCACACTACAAGCAAAGCTGGCCTGAAGATTGATGCCATCGCAAGACGGTTTTGTTGACGGCTTCGACAAGGAAGCTAGGTATGAACGCCAGCCGCGCCATAGCTTAAAGTCAATTTGCAACTTCTGTTGCCATGCCTTGCAGCCTCTGCTGCTGCTCAATAATGTTGCATGCAGATGGGGAATTGTCACGAAAGCAGAGTATTGCCACCATCACGGCCGTTCGGCTCCGTGGCTTGAAGCTTGGAGAAGTGCAGCGCAGGTCGAAGTAAACCAGCGACAGAAGAAGAATTAGACATAAAAGAAAAATTCCTGGGTCGGCCGCTCAGTGGGATAGTGCTTGACAGGGTTGACGGAGACTGGGATTTTTCAGAATATACGTTTCAGATACTTAACACAAATAACAGTGGTTCTCGACTTTACTGTAAGGGCAGGTCCCAAAGTTCCAGGACAAACAAAAAGCGTCGGCATCGGCATCAGCATCCCCAGTAGTTTCTTGCTCGTCTCAAATGCTTCATTTCCAACCCGGTCTATATCAGAAGTCAAGAATGATAGATGCCACCGTCCTTCGGGCTCTGTGCTGTGTTTCGTGTCTGTACCTTCTTTTTTTTTTTTTTTTTTTTTTTTTTTTTAAAAAAAAATA
>JAJONI010000019.1:23885-59141 GCA_022190145.1 Pezicula rhizophila
ATCACGAGCTGACGGATCTCATAGGTGCCCAAGCGCCTGTCAGTTTGCCAGGCCGCCATGCCTTTCTCTACCCCGGTCGTGGATTGGATTTTTGGCAGGTCATTTCCTTTGACATCTGTCGGCATTATCCATCAGAGTCTGAACCGGGGCAGAGGGTAGTAGTTAGAAAACGATGAACATTTGGGGGAGGTGGGGCGGGATGGTGGGGCGGGATGGTGCGCATGAGCAATAATGAGGGTACTTGGGAAGCCATGATACATACAGTACCTCCAAGTAGTAGTAGTAGTGGTGGTGGTAGTAGTAGTAGTAGTAGTGGTAGTGGTAGTAGTGGTAGTGGTAGTACTTGGCCCTTTGCTGCAATTTGGGGACTCTGAGTGTTACCGGCCCAAAGAGGAAAGACCCTGGGCCATCTCATCTCTCTGAAAGAGTGTCCTTCCTGTAAGGCCGCATGGCGAATGAAGAAGGCCCATTTTCTTTTAGGTTGTTTCATGTTTTAAGACATGCGCTTAGTTAGAGTTAGCCGGTGCAGATCGTCTCCTTTTCCTACCAAGGGACGCTGGACCTGTGAGTTGATCCCCCACAGTCGCCGCCCCTTTTATTTCATTTCCAGTACCTCCGTACAGTAGTGATTTTCCACTGATTTTCCCAGCGGGCGCCATCTTAGCGTGCCTTGTACCACCTTACTTACTTAGATGACCTTCCACATCATCCCAAAAGGCTTTTTTTTTTTTAAGTTGGCTGGTCGATCGTCTCCCAAACTGTGGAAAGCGCATCCACCTATGCAGCCTGTTCTGAGCTTAAATATCATATCTGCCCGAGTATCTCGCCGACGAACTCTTACTAGGCACCATTCTGGACGAAACGTCCTGTAAGTCTCCCTCAATAATACTAATAATAATAATAAACTCAGTAGAAAAGTATACTGCTCGCATGCATTATTCTACAGTACACGGTACACAGTTCACAGTACACAGTACACAGTACACAGTATACCACACCACACCACACCACCACTATTGTTTCGGTACTGGCACAGCTACCGACAGGTGCAAGGTACTGTACCGTTCGCGCACAGGCACAGGCACAGGCATTCGCACTCTTGTCAGGCAGACTGGCCCCATCGGAAGAAACATCTCATCATCTCATCTCGCGTCTCTCATCTCTTGTTCGCTGAGATGATTTTCTGATCCCTTTTCCTCTTCTTCTCCCTGTGCTTTCCTTGACCGCTCTGTCCCGGGCATGCCGCCATTTATTATTATTATTATTGCTCCAAGACACAAAGAATCACCGATATCATCTCCCTGCTGATCTCTAGCCTAAGATCTTTAGACTTTTAGTATTATTACGGATCACTATGAGGGATGTGCGATGTGCGATGTGCGATGTGCGATGTGTGATCATCATAATCATCGATCGTTAATATACTTACTTAGTTGAATGGGTCCTTGAAGCCCAGCCATCCGAGAAATTCTACGCACTTAGGAAGGTACGGAATACGGTTGAGGTTATTTCTCGTACATTCCGACAGTAGCCTGCACTTCCCAAGGAAGGTGTTATTTCCATTATACCCGCTTCTCTGGCTCTAGAAGGGGTTGTTTGTAGAGGAGGGGCGACGAAGGCTTGCTTGTAAGAAATCCAAGCTTAGGTCTTTCAACCGTCCGTTTCCCGAAGTATTCTCTCGACCAAGCAGTACTCTTGAAGAATGAAGAAAGGTGACAATGGTCACGATTCCTTCTAGATCTCTCACCTTAGCTTTAGCGAGTGCAGTTGAACTTGTACGAAAGCACTTGGATGACATTGAAGCTATGAGCTTTTGATGTCATATTACGGCAGCTGCGGAAGCCTCAAGAAGCTCCTACTCCTTCTCCACCATTTGTCTTTGATGATGGTCCCCTTCAAACCACTAGTATGAGGCCCAGTAACCCGTTCCCCCCCCCTTTCCTACAACTGCCCTGCATCACACCAGGGGGGTCGTTTAAGAAACAATGAGTACAGCGTCCCAACCTTGCCAGCCTCCAACTCCTCTTTGATACACTTCACTAGGTGTTTAGCAATAACAGTATGAAGAGTGAAAAGAGAATAAAAGAAAGGTCACAAAGTCGTATCTTTCACTAAACGCTCCGAGACTTGGTCTTAGGTTTCCCTTCTATTTATAAACACGGTAGATATAGAACCATTGCTAAAAAAAACATTGACAATACATGATAAATGGTTAGCCTTGGCTACCAATATCGCAGCCTTGTGACGGGACTGCAGAAGCTATTTTACAAAGAGAATATCGTGAGATGTGAACAAGAGGTAGAGTATCTCTAAACATTAAAGCAAAAGGAACTGCTGTGCAAAGCCTATTAAATCTGCTGTCCATCAAGATTCGATGCAGATGTACTCCCGTGGAGTAACAGACGACCTTTCCGCAACAAAATATGAAATCTCCGCTTGGATGCGCCGAGGAAAACAAAATGGTAAAAGATGTGGGAGCATTTTCTGCTTATCCTAAACGCCTACCCAACCTGTACGCCTTCATTACTGATCACATCATAGCATTGGCGCTTTCTCCCCTCCACCTCGCCCAAGGGAACTAAATAATTGCTCCGGTGGCACTCTCGACATCCCATTATTCCTATCGAAACTACTGGTTGGTGCAGGCATGTATCCCTCGCGTCTTCGTCGTATACGTTCAGCAATAACACCAGCAACAACTAAGAAGAACACCAAGCCGAGCGCAATGGCAAGGGAGATGAGTACAATGAACCCTTTAGCAAGGAATTTTTCTGTCGTCTAATTAGCAAAGCATAATGCAGAGTACAAGGAATACATACTGCCTGAGCTGAAGGTATTTTGCTCTTGTGAGAATAATTGTGAAAGGCTGCCACCGCCGTTGCTAGACGAACTGGTGAGAATAAAAGGTTGAAAGGAAGTGCCGTTGAACAGGGCGGCAGATGCGTTTCCGAACCCGGGTATGTTTAAAGCGCCTGTGACCAGTAATGTTTGGCTAGCAGATACTAATGAACTGGAAGCATGATTTTTGGACACTGATAAAACCTCAAGCCCCCGAATGTCTGTTCCGCTACCCAAAGTATAGCCGACGGAGGTAAATGCGGTCCCATCGTACTTCATGAGGAAAGCCGAGCCATTGGTGGCGGTGCCCGCAACCCATAATTGAGATGCACCATTGTTAGCTGCTGTGAGTACACTGACTGGGCCGGGAATGGCATCAGCTCCAGCAGAGGCGGTCCAGACTGATGTCTTGGAGTTATACGTTGCCAAAGAAATATTAGCTCCATCCACCGTCAAAGAGCCACCGACAATAAGCGACGTTGAGCTGGCCCAGATCATTGCGTTCGCTGTGCCGCCAAGAGTTGTACCGGGTTGATTCCACTGCGATGTAGCTGTAGAGAAGTAGCAGACGCCAGGGCAGGAAAGAGACCCAGCAGCGTCGAAGCTTCCGGCAACATAGACATTCTCGGTGCTTGGTTGTATTGCGATGGCTTTTACAGCCACAGAATCTCCATTTAACGCTGGTGGCTGATTGTTGAAGCCCATAGTGGTCAAGCTATAAGATAGCAGACCATCAATGGCATCGCCGTTCACGGTACCAGTAAGAGAACCTCCAGCCCATAGAGTATCTCCTTGGACCGCAAGAGCGAAGACTGTTGAATCATTCGAGAGCGAGGAGCCAACACCAGTGACACTATTTGAGTCTGCGCCGTTGATAAAAGCAATGTTGTTGATATCTGAACCGTTCGTTCCAGTCGCGGTAAAGTGTCCGCCCAGGATGGTGACATTACGTCCTCCGCTCTCATAAAAAGCGCCTGTCACAACCCCGCTCACATTCTCACTACTGTTTGCCCGATTTGCCAGTGTGCTCGTAGACTGAGCCGTAGGCTGTATCTTTATGGGCAGCGCACTCAAACCTGAGGTCAATTCTACTGCTCCATTGGTGCTCAGCTGAGAAGAAGACAAGGAACCACCAAACACAGTACCACCGCCTGGGATATCCGCTGCGCTGGTAAGCTGTCCATTTATAGCGATTGTTGTAAAGTTCAAGTTTTGAAGCCAATTGTTCTGAGAAGGCACCCAGACAGCAAACCCAGTCACAGAAACGGATTTATTGCTACCGAACGCTAGTATCTGATCGAAATCTCCGGTGAGGGTGATGGCAGTCTCTGGGACATTGCTAGTGATGTTCATCGACAAGGGAACTATACTATTGACGCGACCATTCACGCCAGCTCCCAGTGCATTCCAAGTATTCGTCGATGTATCATAAGCAGCTACATTACTTAAGCCAGTACTTCCTCCAGTATTCGTGTCCGAAAAGTTGCCTCCCACATAAAGGGACCCGTTCAGTACCATGGTTATAACTTCTCCGTTCAAGCCACCTCCACTTAGTGATGCAGTGCTAGTTTCACTAATGGAGAAGATGTTGTGAAAAGAGCTTGACGTAAAATTCCCACCAATGAAGGTGGTATCTCCAGAGGTGACAAGTGCGTTGACACCAGAGCCTGTATTTAGGTCCAGACCGGCTTGATCAAATGTCGAAGAAGAAAAGTCACTAGTATTGACCACAGCTTGAGTCGGGTCGTACTCAAAAATGCTATTGAGGCCGCTGTCCGAATCAATCAAAGTGAAGCCGACGCGTTGCGCAACAATCGACATATTGGCAAAAGCACTTCCAGAGACTGGGGCCAACGTTACTGAAGGACGGAAGGAACTGCTACTTGCTTCAATATAGCCAAAGAAAATCTGGTCATACTTGTCGTAATTGTTGGACTGAAATATCTGGGTTTGAAATGACTGAGACGTGCTACTTGCCATAACACCAGTGATATTAATTTGCCCACGTGATGTACAGGTACCATCTTGAAGGCACCCTGGGGTGTACATGTTAACCGAGTAGTTGCCGGACTGCTTGATATCTGGGCGGAATACGACGGAGGCCGTATCGGAGGAAGTGTTTAAGGTAGCTGAAAGATACTTGGACATACTTTGAAGCGATGGGCTCACTATCCAAGGGCCTGTTGGCGTGGCTATAGATGCGGTTGCAATATTGGCACATGTTGGCTCGTTGAACTCATTGATGGCGTAGGCGAAGATGTCATTCTCGAAAAGTTCAATGCCGTCCAAACCTCCCCCACTACCGTACCAAGCTGAAATATCAATCTGGAATCCATCCATGCCAACGTCATTCACAAAGTGGAAGTCTTGGTATGGTATGCTCTTGTTACTGCTCAGCGGACACTCAGAAGTGCAAGATTGATTCTCGCCTGTCGTTGGGTCGATATAGGTGAAGTTCATGATGCCATTGATCGGAAAGGCTGTGTACCTCCAAGTTTGCGTGCCTCGTCCATCCTGATGTGTGTTCCAAAGTCGCAACTTGGTAGGCTCAAATCCAAATCCGAACTCAGCCTTCCAGGAACCAGCTGTATTGTCTGCCAAAAGCCAGGTCTCGCTTGCTCCATCAGTGCCATTAGTTTTGCAAACAATGTTCGTAGGGTCACTAAAACCAGTGGTAGTCGTAGAGGAAACAGCTGTAATGTTAGCACCAGAGATATTTATAATTTGCTGATCTGGTAGATCTGGTCCAGTCACATTGCCCAGACCCGTGAAAGTGCCCCCAAAGATAATATGGCCATTTGATGCTTTAGAAATGGATGTGACCGGTCCATTGAAGCCAGCAAATGGTAGGTTTGTCCACCCAGCTGTTCCAACCCAAGCAATGGCATTCGTCGAATTTCCACCTTTGAAGCTCCCTCCTACATATACTGTGTTTGTAGTTTCGTCACAAAGGACAGCGTTGACCTGTCCAGAAAGTCCAGGGAGCGGAGTGACGGTCGAGGTGTTTGGATTGAAGAGTGCGATTCCTTGAGACTCAATGTCTCCGAGACTGGTGAAGTTTCCTCCCACTATAACGCCGGCCATCGTCCCATCGTCCATGACAAAAGAGCACATTGTCTGGATACCTGCATCTGCGGATGCAAGGGTCGCAAAAGCACCACTTGGAAATCGCGATAACACCGCCTGGCTCCCATTGGTGCTGAACCCATTCTCATTTTGTCCTTCAAATTGGTATAATGAAATACCATCGAAATCTCCAGCCAGCCCTACACGACCCAATTGTCCAAGGTCAAGATTTGCTGAGGGAACGGCGTTGAAAGTGATAGCGCTAGAAACTGGCCCAAGGACCGTGAACAATAAACCGAGTCGGAGTAACGGAGCATCTCCAATTGATGGACTCAGCCATGAGACCTTCATTATGGTTGTATCCGTGCAAAAGAGTGCTGTGTCACAAACGATGCAGCAGAAGCGCAATTGACGTGTTATCAAATCCTGCGCCTTCAGGGGTTTTCAGTCTGCTCATCGGAGACACGAATCCATCACGATCAAAATCCTCGGCGGGAATATTGCTAAGGAGCCAATTGAATGCGGGCGTCTGGATATTATAGCGTTCTGTAATTCGTTTGTCTGTAACGAATGTATGGGTGGTGAATAGGGGATATGTAAACAAGTTGCGAGCACCTTAGGTGGCGTGTATTGGTCTGGGAAGTGTAGGCCGATAGAAAGAATCAGAACTGGTAATTCACTCTAAAAAAGCGTCCAATTCCAAGTTTATTCCATGCGATACTCCTTCCGGCGCACTCCTTTGCGCCCACACTGAGCGATGTTCGAGGTAGTTCAAAGGTTGTCTGGACGAGTACAGGGTCGAGGACGAGTCAGTCTGAACACAAAACCCAGGCGTGTTTGTGGGTACTGCTGGTATCGTACTACTGCTAACGTACTGTAGTAAGGAAGAATAGAAGGCTCGTACGTGCGTACTACGTGTGATAGAAACGAGTGTGGTGGCAGGGCCTATAACAATAATCAGTCGTGCACTGGCGTCAGCGTTATAACAGGCTTTTTCTGTTATAGGAGGCCTTTTCAATGCAAGCGGGTGATTCGGTCGAATGACCACGTACCAAAATTTCAAAGGACTGTAAACAACTGAGTGGAAATGAGTGACTGTTGGTTGCATAAGCTTGTTGGCGACCTCTAAATGTTCTCTGAAGAAGAAGATATATTCATTCAGGAGAAAGAGGAGTCCAGAGGACTAGACTTGCCAAACAATGCGGGTGGACACTGGACCCACTCTCAGCCAATTCTCAGCCACCCAACGCGTGATTATTATTGGCCTGTGTTCCAGGCACGTCTCATAAAACTAGAGTTGCTATTTTCGCTGGCATATTTCCAGTAAACGTACGGGTGAAAATACTCGTAGAGTAGGTATTTTCTTCGCATTATGTTGTATTAATTTGTATAAGGTGTAGAGCCTTACAAGCAGCCCCTCGCAATGGGTAACCCAAAAGCTTGGGCTCAGTCTATGCTGGGGATACCATATCACGGAGTAGTGAAAGGACATGAGACGCATATCACTGGTTCAAACCTAGAGCTCGCATAGAGATCTGTAAATAGCAGCACACAATCCTCCTCCATACAGTTGAGCAAACAAGACACATACTCAGATCCAAGATTGTATCGTTGTGACGATAAATGATGAGCATAGGTAGGTAGACTATAGGCTATTATCATGCGTTTAGTGCTTCTCAATTAATATCGATTAAAGTCAGCGCTGAAAAGTCCTTGAACTATTTGAGCTGATTGGCTGCTGCTGTTCGAGTCTTGTAGTCTCGAGGACTCTCATAATCCTTCGCATTTCCAGACCACATTCCAAGCTTCTTTTTCTTTGCATGCTCTTCCATTCTCCGGTACTTCTCTTCAAACTCACCAAACTCAGCTCCTGTATTCGCAGTGTATACCGTCGCATAGCCAGCCTTGAGCATTTCCAAGCCAACGTCCTTGTGAAAAATGAATCGGCGCACCCAGACAGTAGCTACGACCCGCTCGTATTGGTCCCTCTTATATATATAGGCTCGAACTCTTCGATTCAAGACATAGTTTTTGAGCCAGGTGAGAGCTTCGTTAGAGAAAGGTTGGGCCTGTTTGCCAAAATGGGCTCCTTCAGGTGCGTCGATACCTGCTATCCGGACGTGTATCTAGCAGATGATGAGCTCCTGATGGGTCATACAAAGCTTGCTCTACGCACCGTGTTGCCCTTCAAATTGACTTTCTTTTCTGGAATTTTCCTACCTGGAAACCATCCCCAACCGGCAAGCTTTCCTCCTGGTGTGTGGAAGAGGTGAAAATTGTCTGCATCGCCAACCCTGGTGACGGTGCCAAACAGGCTCCTCTTCCGAAAAAAACCGGGCCTTATGTATGTGGCCTCTGGAATACGACGTAGGTAGGAGCGATAGAAGCGTACGGAGGCCAAAATCGTAGTTGTGAGAAGGAGAGTAGGTACTACCGTCCTCGGATCGGTATAATGCTTCCAGTCGGTCGCATTGAGACTACTTGACCAGGATACTTGTTCTTTCTTGTCGTATCCGTCCCTCTCTGAATTTGAAGACCATGGTGGCCATCGCATTGTGTTGGAAATCGCGTGGGGACGTCGATATGGAGAATATGTTGAACAGCCCGAGGTTAATATTTCAAGGATCTGCTAGAATCGATATCCACCAATTGGAGGGTTGGTTGGATCACCTACTATGTGCTTGAGTTCTCTTTATTCTTTAAACTTCTCAAATCATATACGCATACAGTAAATAGCACAGACATTCTATTCTGTTATGTCAGGTATGTTCTGTTCTGGTCTGTTTTATTCTATTCTATTTTATTTACTTTAATCTCCGTCTCTTAGCTCGCTGCGTCCTGGAACTCTCATGTAGGATTTCATTATGCTCCTCACCAAACTCTTCTTTTAGGCTCCCAATGTCCCCAAAGGCATACTCTCTTTTCATAATAACAGTAGTCTCTTCTAATATTTCATCCTCCTGCTTGATCTTAATCTGGGGAACATCCACCTCAACTTTGGTTTTGACCTTTTCTGAAAATGTTTTCAGGTCTGCAGCAAATAGGACTGAGTGTGCCCAACCTGCTTCCTTTCCCCAGAGTTGGCGGAAATAATCACCAACTGCATCATAAGTTGCCTTCGTAAGACTCTTATGCTTTCCCTTTCCAAACTTATAATCCCGCTGCGCGAATTGCCAGACATGTGTATCAACAGGGACAGATTCTCCCCATCCCAGTCCCATCAGGCAAACACAGTCAGCTACCTTTGGTCCAACACCTTGGAGTTGAAGCAACTCTGCGTGCGCTCTTCGATACCCCTCCCGCCCTCCTTCTGGTAGTCCTTTTTTATGCAACCCTTGATCGAATATCTCATGATTAGATAGGTCGTGGAGCCATCCCTCCGGTTTTTCGTTAGCAACGATAGAAGCTGTTCGAGCTACATACCCTGCGCGGTAGCCAAAGCCAAGTTCCCGAAGATGCGCTTCAACTCCAGGACCCGTAAGCGCGGAAGGTGGAGGCATATCGTGGAAAGCATGACCGTCAATATGACCTATCAAAGGACCATAGTGAAGACATAAATTGTTGACCTGGTTGGTTATTGTCAATGGTACATTCACTGTTTATTCTTATGACCTTGCCATACCATTTGAGATATTCTCACAATATTGTTATTACTGCTACAGATGAAGCCTACAAGTGCCTCCCACGGATCTTGCTTCAAGATACGTATCCCAGTGAATTTCGGGGCTCTCTTCTTAAAATTTGGATCGACCGAAGACCATTGTTCATAGAGAGCAGTCAGATCAGGGGATAGGTTGAGGTAATACCGAAGTAGTGATTCCGTCTCCTCGTCCTCATCTAGCTGCTTGATTACTGGAGATTGCGTCAATAACGAAGGAGGCGTTGATAGGGATCCAGCGGAGTCAGGCCATATTGTGCGATAATGAAGATGTGTTGAGTCTTGTCTGAGGGAAATAATTCGGCCGCGGAGGGCACAAGACCTATATGTGATCTTAGTCCCTATCTTGTTGTAGTAATCTCAACGCTCAGAATATTCTTACCATTCATCATCCTGTAGCTTCTTCCACCTAAAGGATTGTCCACAGCGCAAAGTGGTGTCTATACAAAGTTCCGCAAGGCTGACGGGAAGTTTGCGCCAATCTGATATTCGCAGGGGCGCTATGGCCATGGATACGATGTGTGAAATAGAATAAACTGTCCCTTGAAAATACTGGCTTGGATTTACTTATGGGTAGGTTGTCCGAACAGTCTTTGTAAGAGTTGCGGTTCGTGGTTCGCGACGCGCGAGGCTGGCTGTTCAGGGGGTAGTGATTTAGCGTGTGATCAACTGCGGCTTTCGTGGAAGAAAATCAAGCTTGCAACCTCCAATCCACAACCATCCACTTTACAAGAGCAATCATATCGTTATCACTTCGAAGATAGCGTCAAAATGAACGGTGACAGCTACTCATCAAGAGGCATGCCACCCCCATCGACACAACCCCAAGAAAATAGAGCTACTACTGACAAGCAAGGATTAACAGATACTGGCCGCCATGGTTCATCTAGAGACTATCCTGTAGGTATATTTTTTTAACGTTTTCTGGCCTTCTACTTATCAATAATAGTCACGCGATGATCGGCGCGGCGATCGAGGTGATAGAGGTGATCGAGAAAGAGGTGGTGATAGACGGCGTTCGCGATCTCCAGCACCTCGAGGCTCTCGACCATCTCGGCGCGAAGGTGAAGTAGACTCATATTCCACTAGCCGTGACTACAGAGAGCGGGAGCGCGAGGACAGATATTCGGGTAGAGATCGAAGAGGTGGCGGAGAACGGGAGTGGGACAGAGATCGGGGCTCATCAAGACGCGATGCGAGAAGAGACGATAGTGACAGGCCGCCCAGGAGAGACCGAGATCTATTTGACGATCGGAGGGGTGGTGGAGGAGGACGACGTGGTGACAGAGGCGACCGCGACGGTGGATTTGGAGCACAACAGGGACGAGACCGCAAGAAGAGCGCTTCCCCTCCTCCAAAGAAGAAAGAACCTACACCCGATTTGACCGATGTTGTACCCATTCTGGAGCGCAAGAGGCGATTGACGCAGTGGGATATCAAGCCCCCAGGATACGACAATGTTACCGCGGAACAGGCGAAGCTTTCTGGCATGTTTCCTCTTCCAGGAGCCCCGCGAACACAGCCTATGGATCCATCTAAGCTGCAAGCATTCATGTCCCAACCAAGTGGGACTGTGACGAATGCCGCACTGAAACCTTCTAATTCACGTCAATCAAAGCGCCTTCTCGTACAAAATATCCCCCGCGCTGTAAGTGAGGAGATGATTGTCAACTTCTTCAATCTCCAACTCAATGGTCTAAATGTTGTTGAAGGCTCTGATCCTTGCATCTCTGCACAAATATCGAGTGATAAGTCTTTTGCTCTGCTGGAGTTCAAAACAGCTTCGGATGCGACAGTGGCATTAGCACTTGACGGAATTACTATGGAAGATGACCATGTTAAAACAGAGAATGGTGTTGCCAATGGTTCTACTTCTGGACTTTCCATCCGTCGTCCTAAGGATTACATTGTTCCTGCGGTCACCGATGAAGCTCCATACGAACCTGGTGTTGTTTCAAGCGTGGTTGTCGATACGCAAAATAAGATTAGCGTTTCCAACATTCCACTTTACTTAACCGACGAGCAGGTCACTGAGCTTCTCGTATCCTTTGGAGAGCTGAAGGCATTCGTACTAGTAAAGGATAGTAGCACTGAAGAGTCTCGAGTAAGTTTTTTGCACCAATTGCCTCTCTGCTGGTGCTAACTTGACAAAGGGCATCGCCTTCTGCGAGTACGTGGAACCTGCAGCCACAGACATTGCTGTTGAAGGCTTGAACGGCATGGAACTTGGTGACAAGCATCTCAAGGTGCAAAGAGCCAGTATTGGAAATACCCAGGTCTCTGGCTTGGAAATGAGCGTGAACGCAATGTCTATGCTTGCCGGGACGACGTCCGAGGGCCTTGAGGAAGGTCGTGTGCTGCAACTTCTTAACATGGTAACTCCTGAAGAGCTTATCGACAACGAAGATTATGAAGGTTAGTGCTTTGATACCTGCCATGTTTATCACCCCACGTTAACAAAGGCATAGAAATTTGCGAGGATGTCAAGGAAGAATGTGAAAAGTATGGCAAGGTCTTGGACATGAAGGTTCCAAGACCAAGTGGTGGTAGCAGACAATCCACAGGAGTTGGCAAGATCTTTGTGAAATTCGACGGACCTGAATCAGCCGGCAAAGCTCTGCGCTCTCTTGCTGGCCGGAAGTTCGCCGATCGTACAGTCGTAGTTACGTACTTCTCAGAGGTAAGCTATATCCTGTGACGCACTATTCCATTTCATACTTCACGCGTGGTCACTAATGCTTTATGTAGGAGAACTTTGAGGTCGCGGCCTGGTAAAGTACGCACGATTGAGATCATAGCTTATTTAAAAGCTATCTTAGCAGAGTTGAGAAGTGTCAGCTAACCAAAAGCGACTGCTCTGACTAACAGCTACCCAGCCTCAATAATTTAATAACTTTCTGTACTTTTAGCAACTTGGCGGACTTAGTCGGTACATAGGCCTACTCGAAAAGCAAATGGTTGACTTGAATCTAGCGATCGTACACTAACCTTTTCAATGAAAGTCACAGTAATTTCGAGTCTTGGAAACGACGGGATGTTATCTGAATCATCGAAATTGACTTGAGCAACTGGCGCTTTCTGCTAGTATGCTCTAATTTTCTCAGAAGGCCGTACTAAACCCCAGCTCGTAATGCTCTAACAGTCGGGTTACTCAAGCTACGGCGGTGGTAGCTTTAAATCTCAGATCTGGATCATTAACGTGACTTGAGTAACTCGAAATTTCAGTAAAACTCCTGCAACCACAATGCTCACTACACATAGTGCCCCGATATTATCTTGGTATTTTAAAATAACTATATGGCGGCTACACACTAAAGCCGCCTGTATCTCAGAAGTCGGCACAATTTACCTCTTCATAGCTTTCACTCATCTAGTTCTGTAGTCCCACTCCGGTCTAATTCTCCAATTCCTCCATCGCCCCCAATATTACTGCTCCTCCGAACACTATCATCTAGCGCCTCACACAAGCGTCCTAATATTTTTTCTATCCTCAATGTAGACTGCTCCAGAGTATCCAGCCTGCTCTTGACACCTGACCCATCTTCATCGTCACTTACTTCCTTCAAAAGGTTCTTCAGTTCGCCAGACAAGCCCGCGAATGGATTCACCGAATCTCTCCTACGTTTCGGAGAGACCTTCTTTGGTTTTGTTGATGTCTCACCAGTACCATCGAATTTGCGCGAGCATTCTTCTTCAAGAATGTGATGACCAACTTCATCATCGTCGTGTATCTGATTCTCAACCGATTCTGGTGGTTCGTCGTCAAACACTGCTGAAATATCGCCGTGCACTGAAAACCCGCGTGAGAAGTCCCAGAGGCCTGCTCTATTACGTGATTTTGGAAGCTGTTCTGCTTCTTTCTGACGTCTTGGACCAGCCCATAGCATACGTCTCTCAACAATTCCAATAATAAGAAGCAAGGGCGCATTTAGAGCTCGAACGGCCGCTACGTTAACCTTATGAAACCAGCGTGGGGATACGATGGTCTTTAAAGGAAGCAGAATCGCAAGAGCGAGTATGTTGAAAGGAGGTACTATATCTTGTCAACAAGCGGCCAGGAAACTCCAGGGAATCACAAACAGTAAGCGAATATGGCATCCGACTTTACACCTTCCAGAGTCAACACTGCACGCCTAAACTGAATTTCAGCCGCTGCATTAGAAACAATTGTTGAGAAGGTCGTGCTCAGCATAGACACAAGAATCGTCAAAAAGAGCGTGTTTCCTAGGAAGGCGAAGGCAATCATAAGTACAGGCCCCAGAAGCCAGTGAAAGTCCACCGATCGATCAATTCCTTGTAATATTAGCAACATGCCATTTGAGTACGGATGGGAAGCTACCAGTAGCGTCCAGCCCAAACCACACCCAGAGCATCCACCTGAAAATTAAGAGTTCGAAATCAGCTTAGTTCTAAGGCATTTAGGAGTAACTCGAACATGATTCGGGATCGAAGAGAATAGCGCCTAGAAAGCAGACTTTAGAGATTTGCTTACTTTGATATAGTTATCTTTCATAATTAGCCAAGACTATAAAGATAGGAGGTCAGAGTATTTTGTACCGGTTTATGTTCCCCATTACTTAGCCAAATCATAGAAAGCAGGAAGCCACCAAAACACCACACTGCAAGGATAGTTAAAACTGTGAAGTCGCGCATCATCGCCCTCAGAGACACGAAAAGCATATTTTCAGACATGAGATTGAATGCAAGTCGAGGTACTAGAACTGGCGCCCCCATAGCAAGAACGTCCATGGCTTGTTGGCCTGCATGTAGACTCTCTGTTCGCCAACCATGCATGCGGATTATCAAGTATACTGCAAAAATGACAGAGAAGGTCACATCAAGGAAACTCCAAAGGTTTTGAGTATAGACGCTCAATCCTGCAACAACCTCGAAATTAGCATATTAATCTTGAGTTCTTGCGGAAAGCAAGCCCACCATGCTCTAACATGGACGCAAACTGATCAAGTGTCCTATGGATGTCAGCAGGTATTGTCTAATGGAAGTCCTTTTGTCCCTTACCAGCCTAATGTGAAGATAATAAAAACCATCTCTCTCGCACTCATAGTGAAAGGATCACGCTCCGCCATGACTAAGAGGAAAAGACCCAAGAGTATGACAAATTCACAAACTTCTAAAACATTCCGCGTCCTAGGCACAATAAGCCGATATTGGTTCAGTATTGGGCCATTGCGAGGGTTGTACAGTGATATAGGTTTTTGTTTGTAGTGATCGGGAAGGATATCGAGCCATGCGGTAGGGGTATAAATCACTCGTCCTTCATAGATTGCATTGACAACCTTTTGGCACGCTGAAGAACTCAGTAGCATCTTGCTTTCGGAAATTATAGCGATCTCCAAGGCTGGCATCAGTCTGTTGGTACCAGTCCGTGTTTTGACTGTCCACGATCTTCAACAAGTTAATACCCTGGTTTTCCTAAAGAACAAAAAGGGGGTCATGGAAGTTGCTTTGTGCCAATGAGCTCATGAATCGCTCGACCTCATGAATCCCTCACCGAGCCATGTTGGATTGTTCAGAACGAGTTGGCCAAGAAGTGAGTGGATCGAGTAAGTTACCCAAATCAAGTGAGATGGTTTGCCAAGGACATGGATTTGACAACGGATTCATGAATTAAGTGGTTCATTAGCTCGTCGGTACCAGCTCGTAGAGTCGTGAGACAATGTCTGAAGGGCGCAAAAATTCAATGAATGTGTTACTTACAAGCTACTACGTTCCCGGACGACCTCATCAGGTGCAGATTGGAAAGGATCGAAGCCGCCGACAAGAATTTGTGACAGTAATAATAAGCCTTTGGAGCCTGGATTATCCTCATGGAACCGTCGAAGGATTCGATTGGCGATTATCTCGCAAAGAAGCGCGCGAGTTGTACATACACTTTGCTGGTGAGGTTGAGTTAGTTGTTCTCGCTGGAACTGCACTCTGTTCACTAGCAAACAATAAACTGTGATAGAGTTAACATTAAGGTCCCAATTGCAATAGCAGGAGCATACCAATGGAGACATCGTTAAGTGCGTAGAACTTATCAACTAGCGGGCGCACCACTTTTCCAAGTCGTCAGCAAAGTTTCAGGATGCAAGCACACAAGGCGGGACATTTTCGTCATATGGAAACGGGGAATGTCTGGAAGGTACCTGATAAATTCATGCGTGGATCTCGTAATTGCTCCAGGCTGTAAGGATCATCTGTTTACGAATTAGGATGTTATTAGGCTATTTGTGTTAGACGTATTAGGTCTCGGAAAGGCAAAGAGAGATACCAATAGCAGTGATCACGTGTCTTCGTATCCTGAGGACAGTTAGCAGAGCCAGCGATGATGACAAGAGCAGAGAGCATACCGATGGATGGTGGTGTACACAGGTAGATCCGCATAAGGCTTTGCTGGACAAATATCCTGTAGACCATGAGGTGGGAAACAGCCATCATAGCCAACTAGAGCTTCACCTGGTGGCAGCAGAGGTTGGGTTTCGCGCAATGCGACATCGCCATTAGCTCGAGCAGACTCATGCTGATCCATGATGACAAAGACTAGGTATGTAGCTATGCATCCATGGTTCAAGGGCGCATGCTACGAGAATGGCACAGTGACAAAGAAAGAAAAGCGTCTGGTGAAAAGTAAGGAAGGTAGGTAGGTAGGTAGGTAGGTAAATAGCAAAAGTTGAAAGTTGACAGTTGGACGTTGAAGATTTGGAGTTACGGTAGGTGAATTAGCGTTTGGACCTGGTGGAGCCCGGTTCCGCGAGCGTGACGCGACGTCAGTGTTAACATAACGCTCGCCGCGACAACCAGTAAAGTGATGGATGGAGTTCACGAGGTAGGTAGGTAGCACATCTATTTGAGGTGTTGCATGTAGCCTTACTTACAAAGTAAACATGGTCTACATCACTTAACAAAGACAAGATCCCCTGGTATGGTAGGTTGGTACCATACGAATCATCTATTCAAACAAAAACTCCAGTACAATGAATAACCTTCCAAATGCAATGATATCACCAGCTCCAGTTCAGTGGATACGATCCAATCTCGCCCTGTTCATTGCTATTTGATCATCGACCTTGTCGGACTGTGAAATATGTCAGCAACTGAAATATACGGTAATAGAGATATAGGAAGTGGGGCAAACCTTTCCAATAATCACATCAATATGCTTGTTCTGCGCATCCACTTCTTGGCCGGTGGCCCGAGCCAGAGCATTCAGTCTGCTAGCAGCACCACTGAGAGCATCCAAATTGGAATCTAATTCGTTCTCCATCTCCTCATCCTCGCTATCAGCCTCGAACTGATATTTAGAGCGCTCAGCGAGGCTCGACTTGGTCTGCTGAGGTCGGTAACCAGCATCTCCTGGTTGGAGATCCTTGAACGCTCTCTCCATACGTTGTTGCGTACCGAAAGCGGCCTGGCGTGTGGCATCACGCTGCTCTCTTTCTGCGCGATGCTTCTCAATGATTTCCTGGTCACGGTCGGTACGTCTCGAGGATGCAGTGAAGGGATTGGAGACGTGCACAGCAAACATGCTCCTGTTCAATGTCTTCAGCTCCTTGGCCCTCTCTTCCGCAATGCGATTGTGATTGGCAGCAAGGTCCAAATTCTTCTCCGTATTGTGAATGCGTTCTCCTTGTGCACCAAGTCTCGCTAACGTAGCACGACCTGTCTCTTCGGCTTGGGCCGCAATTCGCAGAGCATTCCGGGTGGATGAAACATCTTCTTGCTTCATGAAACGAATTTGCTGCTTTGTGGCCTGAATGTCTTCCTCTTCCTCCTCCTCTGCAGTTAATTGTCGCTCTGCGCCATAGGCTCCATATCCGCCCTGAACGCCAGATTCGGAATTGGTACCGTATCCGGCACCAGGACGTCCATTGCTTGGCTGACTGGCCGCTTTTTGGGCGTATCTCTCCTTGGCCCCTCCGAATAGCGCCTCCCGATTGTCTTCTGTTGTCGCGGTATCGGTACTGTTAGTTCGCCCTAAACCACCATAGCCACTGGGACCTCTAGAATTTGCTGGAGCGCCATCATATCTGTTTGCACCATATCCACCACCACTGCCATACCTATCTGCGCCGTAGCCTGAAGCCTTCTCTGCATTGGGGGCTCCGTACCCGCCTCGTGCTGTTCCTGGACCACCTGGAAGTCCTCCTGCATTTGGGCCTCCAGGAAGACCAGACCTAGCCTGCTGGTATGGTGATGCTCCTGCCGAGCCCATGTTGGCATATTTGTTCGTATCTTGGGCATAGGGATCTGCTGATGGAGGCGGTTGTGCATACGGGTTGGAGGCCGCTGGGGCGGGCGAGGCACTCTTCGACTCGGACGATTTCTTGCCAAAGCCAAACTTCTTCATTGTGCTTACTATCGACGTCTAACAGTGTTGGTACTCTGGAAGGAAAATGAAGAAAATAAGAAGCAAAGAAAAGAGGGAGTTGGTTTGGGCGGGCGTATTTATTTGAATGATTCGTCGTGAGGTTGATGTCCGTTACAGCGCTCCTGGTCCTTGTAAGAGGCACCAAGTCTTCTGGTTTCAGCGTGGCCAGTGTAGCTTGTGATATAGGGGCCCCCCACTTGCGACTATGCGCGACCCCCCTATTTTGTTGCCTACCGTGCCTACCCAAGCCATTAACTAGAACTGCACTGTACTACCACTGTTAATATATATATATATATATATATACTAAATTAGAGCGTCAGACAGCTCCAAAACCTCTCGAAACTAATTAACCCTAACCACTAACCCTAACGCACGTCGTTCAAGAGAAAATATGTCCTGTTCTTGCCTATGAGTAATAAGGTAAAGGAACTGTATGCAGAGAGTGGAGGGCGGCCCTTATCACTCACTAACCAGAATAACGCTAAATTGGGAAGCTTGATGGGCGGTCTCATAGCCACAACGACAGGCAACAATACCAGATAAGCGCAAGTTACGAAAGTAACAGTATGCGAAAAACTAAAATCAAAGAGAGACAACACATGTCTGTCATATCCTACCTACCTTAAGCAATGAATTGGTCATCCTCTCACTGCAAACCCGTGTATGCCAAGTCCAGTCCTGTCCTCTGTAGTTCGGACACTTCGATTCAATAATGCGCTGCTTCAATCATGGAGCGCGCAAGGGCTAGCCCCGCACCTTCGGGTAGGCTCCACTTACTACGTATCACAGACAGAGGGAGGTACTGCGTCTCTTAACCAAGGGTACGAGGTACTTCGTACCTTCTCCTACCTTATTATTAGTCACCCTATATTCCTACCTACGAAGTACACTTCCCTACCTTGACTCACTGTACAACATCATCAACAAACAACAACTTCTATCTACAATCGCAAAATGACCACACGCTCCGTCGCATAATCTGTCAATCTGATTGGCATTGATCGACATTGACATTGCTCTTCCAACTCGGCAACCAACAATCCTCCTCATATCAATCCAGTAAATAGTCTCAAGATGGTTCTTCAATTATCACAGCTCTTCAGAATACATCAAGCCCATACAAACACACGGTCTTTATCAAGCATACGGCATCTGCGACTGCGGCGGCGTTAAAGAAGAGAAGGGGAAAGAACTGATGTTTGGCTCCATAACCTAAAATTCTGACAATAATTTTGGAGCTATCTCAACTAGGATAGTTTAACTTACTGAGGACAACCATAGGTATCGATACATACTTATTCATGGCGTCAGTATTTACTTACGATACCGATCTGCCGAGGGTCTCATCTCCTTGGATAACTCCGACCGATTCTCCCAAGCCGCCATCTACTCCTCGAAACAACAGGTCTAAGTCAACATCGGAAACTCTGCTTGCGGACTATAGCGGTGTCACCCGACTAGAAGCTGAGCCTCAGGAAGGGCCAACAGAGTACAAATTGCATTTACTATTGAGACCAAGACGAACTTATAACTCATCGAGTACAGGCCTACTGGTTTCGGGATCGCAGCAAAACAAGCATCCCACAAGCCATTCGTTGGCCAGCAGCAGGTCAAGCCCAATTCTCGCGCCGTCAAATCAGTCGAGGCAGAGCCGACTCAAGCAGTTGACTACCCAATTATTATGGCGACTACAACAGTCTACGCCATACCATGCCTCTTCCACTGGTGACGACCTCATTGTGCCCAATCTTCCTGAAGCAGACAGCAATTTTGATATGAGACCTAAAAAACTTCTTGCTGGGCTCGAGGAGAGTCGTGGAGCTCTCTATGAAATTGGTGTTTCGGACGATGGTACCTTTGTTGGATTGACAAAAGATGAAATGGATGAGAGCTTGAGGACTTTGCGAACAATGGCGGCTAGTTTAGGGTGCGAGGTTAAAATTGTTCGTATGGTCATTGTAGGAGACTGTGAATGGCAAGAGTCACTACATACAGAAAAGGGCCCAACTGCTCTTCAGCACCAGTCACCATTATGGGTTGCTGAAGCCTTAGTGATTCCCGATCTAAGCATTGATAAGGTAAGAGGAAAACATATTATATGGAGCCAGCGACTGATGAAGAGGATTAGGTCCTTCCTGTACCCACGGGTGATCTCCTCCCGACCCCGCATGTGCATGGTAGGCAAAATTTTCATTTTCATTCCTAATTTAAAAGATGTTTGGTTGATTGTAGCTGCTGCAATTGCTTATAGCCTGTCTCCACTAGCTTGACCTGAGCAGATCAAGTCACAAAGACTGAGATGGTCAACATCCTAAAAACTGGTTCTAATCCTAGAACTAGGCATGCCATGCGTGACACACCGACTATACCACCTAAATAATCTAGTTACTTTGAGTAAACCAAGCCGAATGTGATACGGGCAATCGCTTAAATATTTAATTATGCGAGTTTGAGGCTTTGGATATAAGTTTAGTCAAGTGACTATCACAGGCCCAAACGTCCTTTCACATTATGCTTCCTAAGACTAGTAAGGTAGCTAATTAGATGTAGAAACGGAGCAGCTGCGTGTCACCTTCACCGGCCCAACCACGTCTGGGAAATCGACTTTGCTAGGGACGTTATCCACGTCTACACTTGACGATGGCCGTGGAAAGAGTCGACTCAGTCTCCTAAAGCATCGACACGAGCAGCTGAGTGGTAGAACAAGTACGGTGGCTCAGGAACTGATCGCTTACAAGGGATCTGAGGTCATCAACGAGGCTGGAAATGTAACCACGTCTGGGAATGCCACTACTTGGATCGACATGCATGCTGCTGCGAAGAATGGTCGTTTGGTACTCGTATCTGATTCAGCTGGACATCCAAGGTATAGAAGGTCTATATTAAAGGGCTTGGTTGGCTGGGCTCCACATGTACGTATTCCAAGGATCGAAATTTCTGTCTTGTCAATAATCTCGAGTTTAAGGCATCTCTCATTTAGTCGGAGTTCTTGCCTTGGTTTCAGGTACCGAAAGGCACCTCCAAAGACGCCGCATGACTCGAGAGGAACACTCCTCATTTCCATGACTTTTGCTGCATAATACTAATATTTTCATTTCGGCAGTGGACAGTTCTCTGTATTGGAGCTGATGATGGTGAAAATGCTCCGAGTAGTGCTGGTGGCACGTCGTCCGCACAAGATATCTTAGGATCCGACGGCATTGGCATGGATCTTGCGAAAGCGCATTTAGAGCTTTGTTTGAAGCTGGACAAGCCGCTTTCAATCATCATCACTAAACTAGACCTCGCATCTAAAAGCAGCTTACGGTCAACTCTATCCAAGATTTTATCTGCAGTCAAAGCGAGTGGCCGAATGCCGTCCATTGTACAGCCAGACCAAGCGAAGACAATCCTCGAATCGGACCTCAAAAATATACCCATCAGCGAGGAGGACAAGATTCGAAGCGTTTTGGACAAGATAGGACTCTCTAATAACCTCTCTTTGATCGTGCCAATCATTATGACTAGCGCTGCGAACGGAACTGGTATCCAAATGGTTCATGCTCTTCTACGCAATCTACCTATGCCAGCTACACCTAAATCCCAGGACTTTATTAGCCCTGCAGCATTGAATCCGGAGCAACCCGCGTGCCTCTTTCATATTGAGGATGTCTTTGGTGTCGCAGCTTCATATCAGTCGTTAACTTGGAAGAATGGTAAGTTGATATGAGCCTCGTGCAACGAGATATATCCATTCAACATAACTCTATAATCTACACACGCTAATAACATGTACCCACAGGTCTTACAGATGTCGACGCAGGAAGTGTTATAGCAGGTCATTTGCGTTTTGGAGCAATATCCATCGGTGATAAAGTCATTGTCGGTGTAAGCTCAAGCTTTCTTTGCACTCTACATGTTTTGGCGTTCTCTATGTAAAATAAAGGGTTCCAAGGAGAGCCAATGGCTGCAGTGATTTACTCCTATCACCAGTCCCACGTCTCTTCTGGAGGCGATGGGTGGCAGGTTTCAAGACCAACTCTGTAACCAAGACGGTCTGTTGACTTCTTGAACAAGTTGGAAGATGAGAGTCGAGCTATGCACATATTGCCAAGTCTTCGCTAACTGACTATATAAGCCGTTCCCTGCTGATCAGGACGAGAACCCATCGCCGCCAAATAGACCTGAATCTCGGTCGTCTCCAACAAGTTTTGGGGCTTCTCTATCTCATCCTTCTGCTACAGAGCTTGCACGAATTGCTACTTATAATGTCTCAGCATCTGTATCCAAGGGTGAATGGCATAATGCGCACATAGTGAGCATTCGTAATCTGCGTCTCCCTGTCACTACACTCGAGGCTGGTCAAGCAGGCACTATTGGCATTGTTTTTGATCTTCCTGAGGAGGATATTTCGAATGGCCCATTCGAACGACCCCAGTGTTCTGCGCCTCGAATACGGAAAGGCATGGTCATGGGTAAGTAGTCAGACCTCATGAGATCTCCTTCTTGACCTACTCATGTCAACTTAACGATTGACAAATAGTACTAACTCTGACATGTAGCAATACCTACCAGGCATATGCTCCAAACAGGACATACTATGCAGGCTGCAAGTGGTTTTACTGCATCCTTCGAAGATGGTGATGTTAATTCTGTCACCCCTGGAAGCCTAGTTGTCGTATACATTGCAAGTATTCGGGCCTCTGCAAAAGTGCTCTGTCTCAGACCACACAAGTCTAAAGACACTGATGATGTCTTTGAGATGGACGAGTCAGCACCTCAGGTCTTTGGGTCGGACGGAGTAACCGACGTTACTATGGAGCTGATCACACATCGTGAGTGGATTGAGCTTGGGTCTCAAGTTTTAGTCATGCCAGGTGGAGGGCCTGGTCTATATTATGGTAGTGAGAGAGGAAAGAAAGGTGTCGCTGGCCTAGACGGCTTTGTCGGTAAGATTACGGAAGTTGTGGACTAGGTTAGCTGTTGCTCCAATAGCTCTAGTATAATCGGGGACCAAGATCTAATTTAACTTCCTTTTTTTTTATACTGCACAATACGTTTTATTATCCCTAACTAGCAGAGACGTTCATGCGCCTAAGGTGAAAGCGTGAACTAGATTATTAAGCCTTTATACCTATCCGCTTCAAGATGCCAGTTTTCAGTGGTTGGAACAGTCTAATGAAGACAAAAGGATCAAAATCATGGGAACGTTCTATCATGTGCATATCTCCACGTTACTCGTCAAACACGCTGAATAATTTAATTGCTTTATTACAGACCAGACGTTGTTCCAACTGCTGCTAGAATTTTTTTTTAATACTAACGCGGTAAGCTTTTTGAGCTTAGAGACATGACGGAGGTATTGGTCACGGGATCAGGCTCTAGTGGCCGCACTTGCACTTCACTGGGTCTCCATTACTAATAATACAACTACCCTTGACCCATACAAATCCCGTACTCATTTCTGTATCCTAAGCATTAGAGCAAGCGTAAAACATTTGCTGTGGGCATTGAGCCAGACTACGCACAAAACCTTCGTACATATAACATTAGCTATTAAACATAGGTATGGATGAAATATCAATCGTTTTGGGCTCTGATCACTCTTCAAAGCTCATATTGGGAGAAAGCACCATATGTCACTGCCAGCATACTACCTAGGAGAGAATTGGCGCATTTCCAGAAGTCTTCTACCGAGAATATGACGTAAAACGCATGATATAGTTCATCACTTACAGCTTGTGAATCATGGTCAATTCAAATTACATGGACCAACCCAGCCCTGGGATATTTTCAAATGTCCCCAGACGCCAAATGCAATACTGTCCTTGACGCCGCCTAATTCATACGCTATTGTGCCATAGCCATTCGAACTGACTTCACTCAGCAAACTCGATCCTTGTCTCCATTGCCTCCCTGGAGAAGGCTATGCCCTGATCAAACCATAGAACAAGGTCCATGTCAATACAAACCCACTTAACCCTTCTACCAACCCTCCTGACCAGAGCTCTAAGCCACCTCTAAAGAAACGCAGCAAGCCACCTTCACCGCCCTCCTGCACATCCTGAATAATCGCCGGCCGAACGCGAATGATGTATACGAGTGAAGAAGTAACCAGGGTGAAAAATATATAGAAAAGGAACCCAGGGTAGGATTCCAGGCCTAGAATTCCGGCGCCGATGCCAAAGAGAGATGCAGTGAGGCTATGCAAGGTTGTAAGTGTCTAATGAGTAATGAGTTAGTCTTGATGAGATGAATAAGGGCATCAGGATGAACAGAGGCTTGAAGTTGTGGACCAAATATGGGAGGCAAAAGGTTATGATGAGGTGAGATGAGGTTATAGGAAGGAAACGGGATCGAAACGGACCTTGGTATTGTGTATGACGGAATCTTGCACTATGGGACTAATTTGCAGTTCGCGTTCTGTGAGCATGATTGCTGCGATGTCTAATTGTGCGCGACAACAACACTTGGGCGAGAGAGGAGGGGCGTCGATGAATTGTGGTACTTCGTACAGAGTAGTTGCTAGTACCTACTGGTAAGACAGGCTGAACAAGAGGCTCAGGTTGTGTCGCTTCTACGCCGCATTGCGCTAGGTTCCGGCGGTACTCTTTCTCCGGACTCCACAAGCTCACTACTTTCGTACCTTTATGCACGAGGCTGAATACTACGCGCTAACCAAAAGCCTAGAACAATATCGCTACCATTTACATTTTCATTGTTTCCAATTTAAGGTGAATTACGGGTCCGAGTCAGACTGAGGGTTGGCGAGATTGAGTCCTATGATCATACGGAGGGTCCGGTCAAAAGTCGTGCGAATACAGGCCATAGGCCTGTAGCTTAGGGGTTATAGCGTATTAGATCCTATAGAGCCTGTCCGCTTAGTGATTAAGCACTATAGTTGCCCTACTAGCTGGTGGAGTTTCGCTTAAAGGCCCTATAGCCATAGGCTGCTACAGGCTTCATAACCTATATTCGGACGACTTTTGACCGGAATCTCCGTCGACGTGAGAAAATACCGTCTTAATTGATTTGTAAGAGGTCATGCAGTGATATTCCAATAGCTATCTATGTATTGGGCCATAAGAAATCGACTTGAATAAGTTAGTAGCATACTTGATTTGAGTAACTCTCTCGATTTAGGTGAACCATCCCTCATACATTAATTTGGTCCTTATCAAAAGAATCTCTTACAAAGCAATTCCTGGGTTAATTGAGAATTCATTGGCCGGAATCTAGGTCTATAGGCTGTGTCTAACGAGAATGAATACAAGCACGCGGCCGCTCTCTATCCTGTGCCCCATGCTAATACAACAATGCTAAATCCAGCGAGATGCCTTAATATGACAAAGAAAGAGAACAAAGAGAAAGAAAAACATATGGCTTCTCCCTAACCAGGAGTCAAGCAGTTTCAGTCGACATATCTGCTGTAGTCTGTCAAATACTGCTGCAGGTAGATGGACAGACTATAACCAGGTACGGCTTCAGCACGACGCTATTTGGGTCTTCGGTATTAGTAGTGTTTCTTTCAAATGGCTTCAGGAGAAGTAAGACATGATTTATAAGTAAGGAAGCACGTCTCAGAAGTATAGCCTCGAGAAATGGCACAGCACCCGAAACAAGTAGCAGGACAAAAGTGAACCAGATTTACGAACCAGGTATCGGATAGCACAGGAAAAATGATGCTCATCTCCAGGTGGTCCAGTAACGTTGCCCAAGCTCATGTGGGCTTCAGCAGCCTGCCCAAAGGTTAGAATATGGCTACAAGAGGATAATCCTGATCTAAATACGTACAGAAGCTAGTAGGTCACCTGTTGTAGTTCCTGCGCTGTCTGTAGCTATTACTGCTCTTGTGTAGAAATCTACAGCAGGCTGAAGGAAACCTCGGGCTTCGACATAAAGTGGACTTTGTAGTCTCTGTCGTGAAGTATCTGGGCGTTACTTATTGTCAGCAAATAATTTGCTAGCTTCTAGATAGTGACCAAGTGAGGGAAGTGTTAAAAGCAATGCAGGTGGTATAGGCGTTTTACTTGACTGGCTATCGTTGCTTGAAGGTTCACTGCCTTCATCAGTCTGAATTCTAGTCAGAATAGCCTGAGCTTTCTGAAGCCAGTTATCTCCTAACCCTGGACGGAGTGAAATGTCAGCCGCTATCTTCGTTGTAAGTAGTATACTATTTATGCGGTCCTTCGTATTTTCTAATATGCACAATTTAAAGTAGGACTTACCAATCAGTATCTCCGCAGCCTCTGGATGACAAGAAATCAGAGTCAGTCTACTTATTCTAAAGTTCAGGAACAACTCAGATATGTAGCAAGCGCATAGGGCATTGATATCCAGAAAGGACAATATACTGCTCCAAGATTTGACTTACCCGGATGGTGTCGAAGCACCTTCAGCCACGCTTCTTGACACCAGTTTGCAATATCTCGAATACTTCCGGCATCTGCATTGTAATAGGCGAACCTTTGTAAACCTTGAATGATCCAGACCTGCTCCGAGTAACGACGCGCTTCCCGGAAAAAGCGTAGATGGTCTAGCGCAGTGACCGCTGAACGAGCTGAAGGGATATAAACATCGATTTGGTCAGGGCGGTTCAAAACCACATCGTTTAGATCGTTAACAATGTCCTTGACTTGTTGTATTAGATCCTCCGAATTTTCGACCATGCTCCTGGCCTGATTTGAACCGTGAGATCGATGCCTGCCAGAGTGAGCAGAATTTCGTGACATCCTGAGCTGATTCAGTAGAGATATATTATTGTAAATAGTAATCAGCTTTTCAAACGACGAAACTAATTTTCGAGAACTCAGGCCTTCTGCCCAAAGGGTAGGATGTCGATTATATGCCTGCCTGAAAATAGCTCTTAGGAGGCAAACTACATAGGGACGTAGTAATGCAATGGGGGCTTCCACTGTCATGACACAGGACAAGGTATGACTGGATCCAAGAACAAAGATGACAAGAGTTAAAGGTGCATATAGATGGATTACAATACGCCGTGGCAAATATAGAAGAATGCAGAGGTAGTTCTCATCGGACAAGATGCTGTTGGTGCATGGTCATTCTCTGCTTAGAGAGGCAATGACATAATAAATAAAAAACCCAGCATCAGGATTTGGGGGGTCCCGTTAAGAACAAAAGAATAAATACGCTGACTTGCATGGCTGCATCCAGTAGCCTCGACTTTGACCACAGAAAATCGGTCAGAGAATTGAAGAGAGAAACTATTCCCAAATACGATATCCACCAGGGTCAGTTAGTTTGGCATGTACATTCTCAAAGTAGCAACTTAAGCGGCGAGCAAGGCATGACAAAGATTACAAAGAGCAACAGAAAACCGCGTCGTGCTAGCAAGAGCGCAACTCAAATAACGGGTTGTTTGGTAACCCGTACAGAGACGACTTGGAGGGCAAACTTGGTGTCGCTGAGTATAAGCCGACACACTCCCGGAGTCGGCGACGTGGGGACTCACTCACTCAGCCAGCAAGACATGGATATGAATTGTCAGCATGAAAAGTAATCATGGGATTGAGATTTCAACTAGTATTGCCCTCAGCCTTATCGACCTTGGTTGAAATGGTGAAAGAAATGGAAACGTCGTATTTCAGAATAAGCTAAAAGCCCTTCTGTCAGCTTCGTGAGCCTTCGTCATCAGGACTTGCCCTGCCAAGGGCCCGATGCTTTGTCATGTCAAGTCTTGTGAATGAATGCCTTCAAACCTCGATACCTCAATTCAGGCTGCCTGACCTCGCATACCTCTTGCCATTCATGCTCTTTCTAGGCGTTGTTATCGTGGTCGTGTTCAACCTCCAAGGCGAAATACGGTGCAGGTACGGAAGAAGTACTACTGCTGACGACTCTCTGTAGGTTCCCGACCTCAGAACCTCCCGTCGGCCACACATGTGTGTGTCACGTGACTGGGATGAAACATGACAGCATTACTTGCCGGCGGCTGCGGCTCCTCCACCGGCGCTCCGTCCTGTACTGCACATAGTTACTTGGGCAAGATCCCTACGAAAATCATATCATAAATCTCGCAGTAATATGAGACCCGCGAGCTTGGACTGAAGCCATCTGAGATGAAGGCAATCAAAGGATCCATGCATCTCAAGCCAGCCGTGATTTGACTATACAGTAGATGTTTTCAGGGGGGGAGACCTCGTAACCTTCAACCTTCGCTCCGTGATAAACGACCAGTAGACCAAAGACGTTCTTGGAGTGGCAGTGTCAACCAGTGCCTAGTAAAGGCCTCTCTGTCTTCTTCTGTCTCCAGCAAACAACCATCAACGTCCTACCGTATTTGAGTTCTGCCGCATAAATATGAACGGGAAGGGCCGTCTGCTTGCATAGTTATCCGCAATGGAAACGGTGGTGTTTGAGGGTTCGCCGCTCGCAGATTATCTTCAAGGTTTGTAACTCTAATGAACGCCCTCGTATCTATAGAAGTCTCCTAACATGGCACATAGGTGAAGGCGAAGAAGGATCACAATGGGCGGATCACGACGAAGGAATAACTGCTGCCGCACCACCAAATCCCTCCTTTGCTCCTCGAGGCAAACCGACAGCCAGGTTCAAGTTTCGACACAAACTCCCTCCTCCCTTACGCCTTGCTATTCCCCAGAACACCGCCGTTGCTGCTATACACAACACTTGTTCGGTGGGTTCCCCTGACAGTCCCTTGAAGATGTGTTTCTGATAAGGCGAATTCTAGAGAGCGGTTAATTCAAGACTTGGTCGAGCCGATAACGCGAGGTTTCTCGAGCGCTTCCGATACATCATA
This sequence comes from Pezicula rhizophila, assembly GCA_022190145.1. Classification (NCBI taxonomy): domain Eukaryota; kingdom Fungi; phylum Ascomycota; class Leotiomycetes; order Helotiales; family Dermateaceae; genus Pezicula; species Pezicula rhizophila. Next base: position 52,584 of record JAJONI010000019.1, read on the forward strand.
GTTGCATCACAACTATTGAGCGCCCATACATATCTAGGACAGGGTAGTCATGGACAATCTCAGGATGCATCGATGCCAATGCCAACTGCTCCACAGCTTGGTACATTCACTGTAGCTGGAGCGGTGGTGACGGCTTCTTTGGCATTTGTTCTAACCTTTTTAATCCACTGGGCCAGAAACGGTCCGGCTTCTGTTACTGGAAAGGGTCGCATAGTAATCGTTGTAACATTCATGGCTGCCCTGGCCACGATAGCATATGCACACATGCGCAGACAGTGGCTCCAATATCTCCGGCAACAAACATTAGCAGAAGCGTCGGACTATGTCAGAAAATCGCAAGGGTTTGATACTGTTGCCGCAAGTGCATTGACACTTGTGCAAGAAGTAGAACTTGTGTCTCGCGGCTACAGAATGTGAGGAACGATTTCTTCGATATTCTGGCTTTGCTGACTTGAATGTGTAGAAGCGTTCCTCTTCCTCCGATCAGTCGTCTAGAGGATCGTAGCCAGACTAGACGCTGTGCTCGACTAAGGAAGGTCCTACGGCTGTGTTTTGCTGACATGATTCCTCGATACAAGAATGCCTACGTTTCTTTGAAGCCATTGACTGAGGAGATAGATCTTGAAAAATATTATGACGTCTACGATATCAGTGACATAGACTTTTCAGAAGCGATGATAGACTACTCGGAGACTGAGTTTGAGGATTCTGATTCCGTCCGGGTCCTAAAGATCCTCGCTGCAAGGCTCCACACAATCAGAAAGGTATTTCTTTCTTGTCTTCTAGCACTGGACGCCCACGGTGGCAAACCCGACTTTATCCGGTGGAGCACAGCTGTAGATGAGATTCATGTGATGGGTAGTATCACGGGAGTAGCCGAGGAACGGTTACGGTCCATACTCACTGAGGAAGAAAGTAAGGTGCATCCTAATCATATAAAAGCTTCATCTACTAAAGTTCTGTAGCTTTCCCTGTGCCTCCAACTCCAAAATTACCCCTGTCACCAAACCGCGAGCGATGGCGAGCACAATTGCGAAAGCTCAACTCCCTATCAACAGGCATTCGCGGCCTTCAGGCAAAACTACATTTGCTACGCGAGGAATCAGACCAGCATTTGAACGATTCTGGCGACGTCTCAGAACTTGGCGCCAATCTTATGATCCAATACGATTCAATAGGAGTTGATCTGAAAGCTCTGATGCAGGAATGGGAGGATGGTAAAGCTGCTCTTGCCCTGAATATTGACAGGAATGAAAAACGTATATCTTCGATGAGTGGAGTCCTTTCGCCTACAATATCGTTGGGGGGGCTCACCGCTGTTGAAGAGGGTGGAGCTCTCGATGCACTGAGAGCATTAAATGGAGAAACAAAGTCCCGGTCAAGTCTCGACTTCAGTAGTTCGGATGCCGAGGAAGTTTTTGAGGCTGTTGCGTTGCCACGACAAAGAAGTACATTGTCACGAGAAGAGCGTATCGTGAAGATGAAGGAAGATAGAGCGAAAAGAGAGTCGACAAAGGACAGGGCGGAAGCGAATACACACATGTTACGGGAGCTGGAGTCTGTGATCAATCTTAGACCGAGAGGCAGGACTACGCCTGCAGGACGAATCACGTCAATATGATGATACGCATAATGATCTCTTTTCTGGCTATTGGAGTTAGTATTGAGGTGGTCAGATCGGTATAATCAGTAGCAGACAAGGCCTTTATAACAGCCATCTCCATGATTTGCATGGGTCTGCACATGATTTAGTACGGGAGACCCGAGAGACCAGGTCTTTCATAATAATTTAACGATATAATGTATGAAGCTTAACTAAATCTTATGAATTCGCTGCCGTATGAGGCTATTTAGGGAGCCCAGCTTGACATGACGCATACAATCTGGTAGCAGTGATGTATTTGATGATGCTTGCACCTAGAACGAAGGCTGTGGTTGCTGTTATGATTCACAAACGTTCTTCAGCCTCTTTTGTGTGTATGAAAGGTACCTAATAAATATAGATTATCCATCTACAAGGTGAAAATTAACGCTTATCTGGTAGTCACATGATCAGGCGTGCCAGCCGTCTAAGGTAGGTAATGATTGCACCAAGCCCTGATGCAACTTCCTAGGTACATAAACTGATAAACACAGCAACACGTGGAGACAGAGACAGAGACGGAGACGGAGTAGATGACTGGTAATGGCTGCTCTTCCATCCAACCAGGGCCACATATAAAGCAGAACAATGGCAGGTCCAGGACGAACGGCGTCAAAGAGACGCGTCTTTGATAATGTTTTTTCAACCAGCGAAGTGTCAGAACCCACTCCTATTATTACACCGGTACCACGTGGGCAAGCATTTGGGGGGCCTGTTCGAGGAACTCAGCAAGCACTAGGAGGGCCGGGGACAGGACACGTAGAAGACCAAATAAGATGGGATCGGTCATGGCATACTGTTACACACCTGCTTTCTCTTCCAACAGTGCTAGCTGGCACAGATCCGCTGACAGCCCTCAATTTTAACTTAAAGTCACCTGATGCCGAGTTTGAAGACGCCATGAAACATATATTGGACCCTCGATCGCATCTTCCATTGGCCACTCGTACGGAAGACCTTCAAGTCTGGTACGCACAGTATGTCAGGCATCATTTCCTGCATCAAGTACTCCCACTATTGCTACGCTTTAGCGACCAGCCCAACCCTGACGCCTTGGTATCCGGGAGCATCAAAATCCTCGAGGCCTCACATCGCTTGTACCTTCATGGACTCTCTATCATTCTCAAACAATGCAACCATTCCTCACCGGCGACTTCACAACAGATTATCAGCAAGTTTCGTAGAGATCTACATGCTATAATTGGTAACTCGGTCACAGACCGACTGACGGTGGCATTAAAGGCTGTATTGACGCGGTATATCTTCAATATCCTTGGGATCCCTTCCAAGAAAAGGTTAGGCATGTGGGACATCTCCCCAAATGGTCCTGAATCAGACACTAATCGAAGATATATGCTTGGCCTTGTCTCATCATTGCACAATGTCGGGCTGGCAGGAGAAAAGTTTCAAGTCATCTTTGCCGATATCATGAATGATGCGATGACTGAGTATGTGGACCATAAATTCAAAGGAGTTTGGTCAGCCGGCGAGCCAGCAGGAAATGGGAACACCGATATTGCTACTAGAGCAATAGATGAATCCGGAACCTCAATAGGGCCACGGACGGCCCATCAAACTATGTCATCTCGATGTGTTTCGGATCTTGGTGAATGGATGGAAAATGGGTACTCAAGGCTTGCGGTAGAAGTTTTTAGCAGACTGGACAAGGTGAACGTATCTTGGGCAAATGTGGAAAAGTGGAAAGAGATGAGTATTGGACGTCTCGCAAGCCTCCGCACCTCAGAGCTCTTTGATATTGTTGTCGATTGGCCACATAGCAGCGGTGCGTTGGATGACCTTCGAACAGCTATCACAACACCACAGAGACGACTGTATCTTACGGATGAATTTTCCAAGGCATTAAACAAAAGGCTTCTTCACCCGGGAGCATCAACACTGCAAATATTGCAAACGTACATCTCCATGATATGTTCTTTCCATGCTCTCGATAATTCCAAGGTCTTGCTGGACCGTGTTGCTTTTCCTTTACAGTTGTACTTATGTTCACGTGAAGATACCGTTCGCATCATCATTACTGGCCTCCTTTCAGACACAGAAGATAGCCAAGGTATCACAATAGGCCCTGGTGGTGATAAACTCGTGGAGGTAGCACTTTTGCTGAAACAAGGGACGGACCAGATAGGCCAAGGGACAAAAGACGATGAGCTGGACTGGAACGATATGGACTGGGTTCCTGACCCTGTAGATGCCGGCCCAGGATACAAAAGATCCAAAAACGCAGATATTATTGGAACATTGATAGGGGTTCTTGGCTCACAAGAAGTCTTCATCAAAGAATTCCAAAATATCATCGGTGAAAACTTATTAAAATATGAAGGAAGTTTTGAGAAAGAGGTGTGTATCTTGTCAGCGTAGATGGTTTCTTACCTTACTAAAGAAAGCAATACAGATCAAAGTACTTGAACTCCTGAAGACTCGCTTTGGAGATGCTCCCCTGCAGAGTTGTGAAGTCATGCTCAAAGACATTCAGGACTCGGGCAGGGTGGATAACTCAATCAGGCGCCAGCAGAAACTTGACCCTAGTGCAGAAGAAATCCTTGGAGCCAAAGCCAGCCTTTCTACAGAGGATGAGAATGTGACTGCTGAAGGTTTGCTGAAGCCGTCCTTGCACGCCAAGATCCTTTCCCGGCTATTCTGGCCGCAGCTACAGGACGAGAATTACAAAATACCTGATGAAGTTGTCGCTCTCCAGAAACGATATGAAAGCGGCTTTGAGTCGCTCAAGGTTTCTCGTAAGCTTACGTGGCTCCATGCACTTGGTCAAGCCACGGTGGAACTCGAATTAATGGATCGCAAGGTCAAGGAGGAAGTACATACATGGCAGGCAAGCTTAATTTGGGCCTTTCAGAGCGATGGTTCCGGAGATATGGCATTGAAGCGGACCGTTAAAGAACTTGTACAGCACCTTGAAATGGAAGAAGCACTTGTGCGTAGCGGACTCAATTTCTGGGTAAGCAAGCTCGTCCTGCAAGAAGTGGAGAAGGACGTCTTTGCTGTCCTTGAGATTCTCAATCAAGAAGATCGCGCTCGTTCAAATGCACAGGCTGCTGCAGCTGCCGCCGCCGCCGCCGTGACTGACGAAACTGCCGAGGATGCAACAATGTTGGCCAGTGATGGCATCACGACGAAGATGCAGATATATTGGAAATTCATCCAGGGAATGTTGAAGAACTCGTCGTCGCAAATGCCGTTGCAACAAATCGCCATGATGTTGAAGATGTTGATTACAGATGGATTTCCCTACAGCAATGAGGAACTACAGGAGTTTTTGGGACAAAAGGTGGCGAGTGGGGAGTTGGTGCTGGTAAAAGGAAAATACAAATTAGTCAAATAAGCGGGCAACGATAATTGGGCGCTTGCAATATGAAGGCTGGTTGAGGCAGCACAATGATGGTTTATATGGTAGGCGTTTGCAAAGCTTAGAGCATGCTTTTTCCGGCCTCAAAAGAACAGGTGGCAGAGCTCTACACGAACGACCCATGCAGGAGAAATGTGATCAATCGAGGAAAATAGATCTCGATGACGGGATGTAGGGTAGGTACTTTGTAACAATAGAAAAATGAATAGATATCTCGGTCCTTGCAAGTAACAATGCGTGAAGGGGTTTGAGTTTCACAACTAGGGATATATGAATGGTAGTGGACGGTGCTCGAACACAGAACGAATTAATAGGTAGTAGTCTGAGAGGTCTATTGGACTTCGTTTGCAACTAGCAGTGGTGGCAATAGGCACCTCAAATACGGACCGTAGCTGGATCCGGATGAAATTGAAAAAGGCCGGCTGCAGTATTCCAGTCGGCTGGCACGGAGGCTAGAAATGGTGTGGTAGATGGTGTTGGAGAATGCTTGCGAAGACAGTGAGTGGGAAGTGGGAGGATTTCACCGCTGAACGCTCGGCTCTCCGGTCTAGGAAACGTGAATAAAGAAATGTGGATACAGAGAGACAGACGGAGGGGTTAGTTAATAAAGGATGGATGAGGGAGATTATCTCACAAATTCTATCTCGGACAAAGTAATATTTGCACAATACTGTACGGTACAGTACGACTAGTAGTCTTAAGGCTACCTACCCAGTCCAGTTCCCTACTTTTGAGCTGAAAGCGGTTGAGAGTTCGGCAACTGACTGCGCTTCGATACTCCGCCTGTGCCTGTCTCGTGTCCTTGCATCTGAATCAGGTTTGATCCAAGCCGGCCGGAGCTCTTGGACTGCCTACCTGCCGTACGAAAAGGCATCCAGTACTACGAAAGTATGTAGTTAGAGTACAGTACTTCGTATGAACCGTGGTGCCACTGAGTAGCATACGACACAAAGGTAAGGTAAGGTAAGGTAGGGAGGGTATGGGATCATCATCCGTCTCCCGTGCGCGCAACCAGCACGATTGAAGCGACAATAATGAAATAATTGGACAATTTAAATAATTAATTGCCAGGATGAATAGAGGAAGAAGAGCGAGAAAGTCAGAAAAGATGTTAGTACGATAGGTAGTCAGGCGGGACAAACACCCTGGCTTCAACCTACCAATCACACGGCTCAATACTTTCCAAAGTGCATCCTGCTTAGGCTCGGGCTCGGATCCAGGCCTATCGATAAGGGCGATTAAGGGTTAAGACAGCGAGATAGGTACCTCTACGACACCATAGATAGATACGTTCCTGTACTGTCCTGTACCTACTTATGGAAGACGACGGAATGATGGCTGGGGAGATATGTGTTATATTGAAAAACTAAACGCACCCCGGAGATGATCTAGAGTGAAGAGAAATAGACCCTTCACTTCGCTTTCTTTACCCTCGCATCAGAACTGGGGGGGGGGGGGGGGGGGGGGGGGGGGGGGGGGGGGGGGGGGGGGGGGGGGGGGGGGGGGGGGGGGGGGGGGGGGGGGGGGGGGGGGGGGG
>JAJONI010000019.1:59151-71000 GCA_022190145.1 Pezicula rhizophila
GTAAGGTCCTTTCGTAGCGACCGTAATACTAGGTAGACAGATCATTAACCCCTCCCTCCATAACGCTCACTCGCTACAATGACCCGGTGAGACCTGACCTCCCCCCCTCTTCCTTTCTGCTTGTCGTGCTGCCAACTGTGCTGCATCAACCACCGCTTTCATCTACCTTCAACTCTGCCTCCTCGGCCCCAACTCCCCATTCACCGTCACGCTTGTCCCTGGTCCTTGGATTCAATAATCCCGTGCCTGTTGTGTGACTTCGTCGTCGTCTCTGCCTCACCGTCTTCGACTCCCACTCCCACCCTCGATGACTTGACACTACCACTCCTTCGAAACATCCGCATAGTCTCATACCTTCACTCCTATTTAAAACAGCAGTCACTTACGAAACGTGCTGGAGTTCTCCTTCGGAATTCTTACGAGCAACTCGAGTCTTCTGGAATCCCAATTGTGACGATGGAGCCCATGGATTACGCCATGGACTCTGACCATCTGCTACATCAGCAGCAGCACCACCACCAGCAGCAGAACGTTAGCCGATGTCCATATGCTTACCAGAATCCGTATAATCCATACATGCCTCCGCGAGATACTCATCATTACGATCCAGTACACAACACCGATTCTTGGTATCAACCAGGTGCTAGTACAAACCCTTCAAGCCAACCATCATACGCACCGCAGCCATCGCATTGGCCCAACAATAGGTATTATGGGAATACTTGGCAGGCCATAGGAGGAGAGCGGGCACCTTACAACTCGCAGATTCCCTTTCATATGCCAGGACCAGAGTGGCTACACCCGCATGGCTTTCCTATACCCTTTGGGTATGGATATGGCGGTAGTTATTCGCCCCCTTCCAGTGGGAATGGAAGCCGTGGTTTAGCGGAGACTAGTAATCCAAGGACATCTATACCTATACCTTCAGCTGCGGTAGCTCCTGTTAATATCCCAACATCTGCCCAGAGCTCGATGCTGCAGACTGAACCCTCCAGCGAACCCCCCATGCCGTCCTATGATTCTGCAGAAGCTTTGGCTGTCCGGCAGCGATTAGACGAAGCCACAGTCGATCGTGCGGCTCAAGGAGACCGAGCAATTAGAGACTCTTACCGGCATCCCATGGAAGAACAGAGAGCATGTGAGTGTACAATTCACAAAATGTTCTTGTTGCTGGAAACTCTCCGTTAGACGAAAATCATCCATGAAGTTCCCTACTATCTTGAGATTGTTCAAGGATGTACCGGAGTAACGAAGTATCGCTTCGACGGGGTAGTCCTCTGTGCTCACCGTGGACTATTGGCTGAGTTAGTTACCACCATTGGTTGTTAAGGTTGTTGCGAGCCCCGACGCGGGCAATGCATATTCAATAATACTTCTGAATTAGCAGACCTGCTAACATACACTAGCCTACACACGTGGAGCTCGGATATATGCACGTACATACACTACCCAAGAAACAGCTCGCTGGCAGTCTCGAAGACATAGACCGAGCTTTGGTTCAAGCGACGACGCTGACGATGACTCGGATGATCTTCTCGAACATTACCACCACTTTTTCCCACGCGATGAGAATTCTCTAGCAGCTCTACGTGGGATGGCAGCAAGTAAAAGAGTCACATCCAAGAGTGCCATGGCGTCTCTTGAGCAGGTAGATCTTCAAGAGCTGAAAGAAGCTGATCGAAGTAAGTACAACTCCCCATGTCCCCAGCTACTTATCAAACCCGCGTTTTCCCCTATTGGTCAGTTCCTACTCTTGGTACTGGCAATTAATACTTCTGTCCAATTAGCCTGCATAATTTGCTACAATGAGTTTGGCGTAAAGAACCCAGAGGGAGTTATCGAAAACCCGATTCGTCTACCGAAATGCAAGCACGTTTTTGGCAATGCTTGCATCAAAAAATGGTTCGAAGATTCTGATAGCTGTCCTTACTGCAGAGACAAGCTCCCTTCAGAACCCCTTTACGTCCGACACAGAGAAATTATAGAGCGCCTTGCCCGGGAATCCCGAGAATCTCAACAACTCCTTCGGTCGAGCACAGCGCGAAATTCCGCTGCTGCTGAAGACGTTCCTATTGGATCGAGGTGCGTGTTCTACCATTTTATTGACAGAAAATCCGTACTGAAATTTCCCAGTAGAAACACCGATGAACATAACTACCTTCCGAACCAACTCCACCCGGAACGGAGAATGACTCAAAACTCTCCACCAAGCAGATTTTCCCCTACAGATTCGCCAGAAAACAACCGACGACGTCGAGGTAGGATGGGGGTTCACAGAGCCCTTCCACCTCCCCGTCCGTTCAACCAACAGACTGTCTACCGCACTTCGGCATCTTTTGCCAACACAGCAAACTCAAATAGAACCAGTTACGTTCCTCAGAGAAACGGACATGTGCCCCCACGAAATGCCACCTCGAGTTCACAGGAGGAAGCTTCGCCACCCATTGTTATTGGGTCTTCCGATATGATGGATCAAAACAGTAGAATATCCAACGAGCATGAAAGCGAGAACTCATGGACAGCGTTTGATTCGTCACGCCTCTCAACCAGAGTGGCTCGACCAGAAGCAAGCAGTTCGCCACCTGCAGTCTCCATACAAACACGACCAAACCTTTCGTCGTTATCACAGCATTCGGCTTCTGAAAGCAGCCTTTCTACTGTGACCGATATGAACACAGCTGGCCGACACCAATACAACCCCTGGGTCGATATCCATCCATCATCCACCAGAGTAGCTCAGTACCCACGCTGGTCGAGTTGAACGAAACTACCCAAATTAGCTAGATTGAAACATGTAGTCAACAGCCACAATTCGCAAGCACAGCAGAAATCACTAACGTGGGACTTAAATTGGCACAATTTGCAGAGCATCGATGTGCAAGGAGTTCACCGAGTTTGTTTGGTCATATTTCACTGTGAGCATGGGCATGATATTGCAAGGACGGCGTATAATGGCAATGCGGAATGAGTTCGGGATGCATATTTGGTTTTGATTCTGGATTTCCTACCGCAATTAATGACTGGAGATAACAGTCGGCAATAATTACAATGCCACTGGTCGCAATAAACCAAGTCCTCATATATGTAAAAATTGCAATGAAAATGTGTTTTGCCACTTCGAATCATATGGTATGACACCTAGAGTAAAGTACCTAATTAGTGCGAGATTCTGCTCGCTTAACTCAGGAGCAAAAATTACCGAGCAGCTGGCAAAGGACATCATGGTAATCTCACTGCTAAGAGACTAATGCTCAGTGGTCCGGATTAAAGTGGAATTTATAGAAGTTACTTTTTTAAATTACCTGCCGGTGTTTGACTGTGTTTCGGGTAGATATAGGTCTTTTTGTTCCTATTCGGTATACCTTTGACAAAGCAGAAAATGGAAAAGCCTATCCTCCTGCATCCATAAAATGTAACCGCCGCCTGATGTAGACTTCTGAATGCTTCCTTTTTCACCCATTGAGGGATTGGTCAAGCGAGCGTCTTCATGGGCGACCCGTTTCTAGTATCCTATTTCGCGTTCCATCCGCTCTATTCGGTGTAGCACTGAGCTTCGACGCTGTACAATAATACCACGTCCTTCCATCTCCTCGAAACTATCTTGTCGGGGCAAGTCTGGACGAATTTCAAGACTCTGGTTTGTGTTATCAACCAGACTCACAAGGGGAATGTCTCCTAGCTCTCTAGCGACTTGGCGGTTTGGAGAGGATGGGCTTGCGTGTCTTCGAAGGCGATATAAAAGAGCTCGAAACCAGAGGTAGCTGATTAAGAAGCAGAACCCAGCAATTATGGCCCCGAGAACGAGCATTGATATCTTCGAGACTGGATCAACTGCTTGGAGAGTACTAGTAAAGGAGGTATTGTTGAGATTGTTAGGTGTGGGGGTATTGGTAGCAGAGGGAGAACCAAGACTAGATATAGGTGGCATATTGAAGACGTGATGTGAAGGCCTCGAAGTTTGTAAGTCGCCGATGAGAACCGAGTCAAATCTACTGCTAGACACCAAATCTGTCTCCTAGGAACAGATCAGTCTTTGAAAAGGTTGACGGCGGGCGTGGGCGTATAGAAAATCAAGCGTACTAGAAGAGGGTTAGGTAAGGACATAAAGGTGACGTTGGCCATTTACGATTGGTACTAAAAAGCACGACTAAGGTGACACAGTGTTAGCTTTATCTATACAGTGCAACAGATTGTTGAAATGGATCACTTTGGCGTTCCTTTACCTTTCGCGCAGCAGCCAAGGGTGCCAGGGATGAAGATCTAACTTACTGCGTGCGGTGTTGAAAGCGAGATGGGTAGATGAGAATAACAAGTTTCTTTCCAAGCAGAACTCAAGCTCAATTAAAGCAAGAGAACGCGAGGATGAGCAAGAACAGACTAGTATTTATTGTAAGACAAAAAAGTTCATCCAGGTAGGTTCTTCAAAAAAGAAGAAGGGGTGGCGGATGTATCTAGAACTACGACAGATGACAAAATACTGTAAACAAGGTGCTTGCAGCCTAAGTTCATAGCTTCGTGGAAACAAGCACTGTTAGAGGATGTTGCATGTAGTTGTAGGCGCGTTGATGCTCGGGCAATAAAGACGAAAATGGGAGCAGAGATGTAAATAATACGCGTTCTTACTTCAAGTTTTACGTTAGAAGATTGCAAGAGGATTGTTTGTTTCGCTGAATATGACTGCCTGTTTCCTCCAGAAGAGTTTGAAGTTTATAGCAGCGCCAAGTGGTATGGAAATGAACCCGAGCCACACAGTTTTCATAGGACTACTCTACGATCTATACCATAATGTAATTTCGACACAGTCCTACCAGCTAAATAGCCTGTTTCCATTCTCCGACTTGTTGTGCTATGTGTCTACGCCCTGCTAAGTCCAATTCGCCCTTGAAACTGATTGTCTCTTTGTGTTCATTAGTAGCAATAATAGTGGGCGTACTAGCTCAAGATGTAGAGCTCCTCGATTCATACGTCAATCTGAGTAACTGAAGCACAGAGTGCGACGACATTGCTAGTTTCAAAAGTGAATGACAGAGCTTTTTGACTCAACAGAATGTCAATACAGGTGTCCAACTTCCTCTGCCTTAAGGGAGATGTCAATTATGTGCTTGGTTGTTGGTTTTGTATCTGAGAACTTATGGCAGATCTTACTCAAGTGCCCATAAAGATTTTACCATTGAAGAAAGGATTTTAAAAATATGATACCTTTGTTTTAACTTCACGTGCTCTGATCGTTCCAGTACGTTACAATATCATGTTTCACTCTTGCAACCTATTTGGACAAACCCATTAAAATTATGAGATCTTGCCGCAAAAGTAATAGACTACCGGCAGCTTTGCCGGTGACAAAAAGGAGAAGAACAAAATATTTATCTGTGTCTATATACCTAGGTTTACAGTTTGGCCTTGGACCTAGTTTCCTGTTCTGCATGCTGCACCAACTCCCAGGCAAGTTTCGACATGGGATGCCTCTGCTCAGCATTATCCTTCGCCTTTGCACTACTTGCCTGTCTGACGGCATACCGGGCGGCAATTCCTTGGTAGATGCAAGCTGCCCTAAAAAATCCAAATGCAACAGCCCATGGCAGATCTGGGGAGGGGTCCCAGCCAGCGACTTCGCCATACCATTTAACAAGTTGGTCCTTTGTTGGTAAACCAGGGGTATAACCTTCTTGGAACATTGGCAAGTTTCGTACATGTGACTGGCCTACTAGGAGGTATGGGGTGATGAGATTAATCAGATCAGATATCGGGTGGCCAATAGTGGACATCTCCCAGCTTTTTTCATTATCAGTCTTTTTGTCCATCCAAGCAAAACTGAGACTCACTCTAGTATGCCAATTACTCTAGGTTCAGTCTTATGAAAAACCAAGTTGTCAATCTTATAGTCTCCATGGATAGGATTTCCTCTGTCTTTCGGTTGGTGCTTTACATCGCTGAAGAAGCCAAGTATCTCGTCAACATGAGGTATTTGCCCTACTGGCTCCTTTGTTTCGATATCGATAGCAGCTGCTTGTGCCTGAGATATTGTGGTGAATGTTTTGATCTGGCGATTGTAGAAGTTTGACGGCCTTCCATAATCCTCGAGACCGATATCTTTGGGAACTATTCGATGAAGTTTCGCTAGTGTCCTTACCGCATCATGCCACCTATTTTCATGAGTAAGTAAATATCCATACTGTTATGTAACAAGCACTAACATCTCAGTTCTCTCTGTCGGTGTAACATCTGGCATGGCAGGATCCTCAATGATTCTCCCGTCTAAGAACTCCATGATATAGAAGGGAGTCCCTATAACACTGTCATCTTCACAGAGGCAGTATGTCTTGGGCACCGGAACGTCGGTCGGACCTAGAGCATGTATGATGCGGTATTCGCGCTCGACTTGATGGGCGGTCTTGGACACAAGCTTTCCCGGCGGCTTCTTGCGCATAACAAACTTCTGGCCATTGCTATCGGTTATCTGGTATGTTGGGTTGGACTGACCAAATCCAAACTATGCTGTCCATCAGTATGCTACTTGCATGGTATTCAGGTTAGGAGATGTTGACGGAGATGGGGTGGGGAGGCGGGAAAAGGACCTGTTTGAGATCTATGGGTGTTTTGATCTGGGGCACATTCTGAGAGATGTAATTCTCCAGTGAACTGATGTCGATAGGTTGTCTCACGATGCCAGCCATTGCAAGGGTTGGTATTGAGGTTGATGAGAATTAAGAAGCATGGCGGCACTCAGTCCTTATGCTCTTTGGGGGGTCAGCTTTCGAAATATCGTTCCCTAAACCCAAACCGAGCGCCGAGGTCCAAAAGATCGCTACGCAGAACCCCACAAGGTCAAGCAAGCCCAAGCCAGGCCCTTGTGCCTCGCGCTTCGCTAGACTTAATTTAATTTAATTATGGATCCTGGGGGGAAACTTCACTGGGGGGAATAATAGGTACTGTACATATACATAATCGTCTACTTTGCTGATTTCCACAATCATGGCTCTGAACTCAACCTACACTGTAGCCTTACAACGCACACGAGAATACCATGTGTAGCACTATACACGTATCAAGAACCATCGTTGTCTGTCTGTTTCATTATGACACTTGTACAAAGCCCCGTTTACGTTGGCTCCTCAAATCATCCACATCCCATGTCTCTTCGTCGACATAATCTTTCACCCCCTTTTCCTTTACCTGATTCCCCACCATTCGGAGCGCTGCTAGATTATAGCCCATCTGATCCTTCTGCCGCTGCAGGGCTTCCCGCAGGTTACCTCTGATACCATCCAGCATAAGCCGCATTGTCTTGCTGGCAACAACTTGCCGGTGGTGGGTTTTGAGCATGAAGAATAAAATTCTACATGTCAGAGGAATGTTCATAGACCTCGTGGCGAAGATGTTGATAAAGGTAAAGAGCATTGGTAGGCTCGCAAAGGGGAGCACGAGCAATGCATCTTGAAGTGAAGCAGCTTTAATCCTTTGCAACACCGTCAGAACATGTGTCTCTGCACTAATCCCCCCAAGAGCCATGAAAAGTGGGTTACGGGCAGGCGCAGCGGTGTTTGGTTGTATAACCTTGGCTTCCTCCCACCCTCTAATCGTCTCCAAATCAGCCATACCGATTTCTAAGGCCTCAGCAATTTTTTCCCCAGCCATGAGAGTCTCGACTGTCTGCTTGCCAGCTGCGCCAACTTCTCCTGGCTCTCCATCCTGGTCCAGTTCTTGTTCGAGGGATGTCGTCAATGTGCTCTCATACAATTCTTCAAGTTCCTTTTCCTTCTCTTCCTCTAGGAATATTTCTTCGTCTGTCTGTTCCCATACTCGAATGCTCTTATCGTGGCTGGCACTCACCAAGAAGTTGCCTGTTCGACTTATAGCAAGAGCCCATATTTCACTGTGATGGCCATCTAATCTCTGGATCTGCTCAAATTTGTCTCCATCCCAGTACTTAATCATACGATCTTTGCTGCTGCTGAAGAAATGATGTCCGTTGCCATCCTGATTGTGAGGTACAAAAGCAACTTGCAAGATACTATCTTGATGCGCAAAAAATGCCTTGTGGCAATCACCAAAGTCTAGGCCCCAGAGCCGTACGTTCTTATCAGCGGAGCAAGTCACGATAAGCTTGCTGTCAAAAGAGATATCCATGCTCAGCACTGGTAACTTATGGCCATATAGATTGAGAAACAGTTTTAGCGAGTCGATGAAGAAGACTTTGACTGTATTATCCATGAGTGCCACAGCAAGAAGTCGTGCGTCAGGGGAGAACCGAAGGCTGAGGATATCATCCAAAACTTTCAATGTTCGTGTGTGAGCGAGTCTTAAACGAGGAGTGGTCCGCTTTGTTCCTGGAATCTCTTCCTGGACAACCTCAAAGTTCCAGAACTTGGCCGCTTTATCTGCGCTTCCCGAAACAAGAGACCGCCCATCTGGATGTACTTGTAATGTCCATATCGCACCTTCATGGGCTTTGACAGTGTTAAGCATCACTGCTGAGGCAACGTCGAAAAGCTCCAGCTCCCCAGATTTGGTACCAACAACGACAATTTTATCACCTGGTAGGAACGAACAGCACAAGGCATATCCACACTCGAATGTCCGAATACACGTCCTGGTACGCACGTTCCATATCTTTAGGCCTCCATTTGATGCAGATGCAAGCATTCTATCATCCGAACTGAGTGCCAGAGCTCTTATATCCGCTCTATGGCCAGGCATATCTATAGAGAGAGTTCGTGAATAATCTGGTAGTTCTTCATCCTTTGACTTCTTACTCTTCTCTTTCGTTCGAATGTTGTAGACCTCAAGTTGATTGTTGGTAGTGGCTGCGAGTATGTGAAGAGCCTTGGATCCTCTGGTGCAGATCCAGTCAATCGAGCGGACCTTTCCCCCAGTCCTCACAATCACATATGGAACGAAAAAATCCGTGATCTCAGCACTTGAAATATCTTCGGGCTTTTCGTCCGAGTCCGCTGGCTCCCTATTGGTATTTCCCTTCTCAGCGGCAGTTCCTGCTTTCTCCCTTCTTCTCTTCTGTTTCCGGGCCAGACTTTTCCTCACTTCGTCTATTGATCTTATTCTCCACATCTCAACAGCCTTTTCAGAACCATGAACAGCAAAATAATCTTGTTTAGGGTGGAAAGAAATCCCCAGGGCCTTTTCTTTACCCTGCCGATGAAGCACGCCTCGACCGTGAAGATACTGGCTCTCAACTACGCTATCAACTTGCTGAGAGAGCTTATATAGTCCAGTAGTGTCGATAGACCAGACTTTTAATTCGCCATCATTACCCGCCGTGATACAGCCGCTGCCATCGGGAGATAACCCAAGAGACCAACATTCTCCACTGGTCTGTGCAACATGCGTCTCAATACAGTGCTGCGATGCTACGTCCCATAGCTTGATCAAGGCATCTTTGCTGGTTGTCAATAAGAATCCTTCAGAAGAGCCCGATTCGCCAGATAAAACAGCGGATATTTCAGCTCCGTTGTCCTCTGCCTCTGGAGCGTCGGGCTGTATGAAGGTCAAGCCGGTGATCTGATCCTTGTGTCCTCGTAGCTTGAACAGACCAACCTCTGCAACCAAATCCCAAACAATGATGTCCGTATCCTTCGAACCGCTAGCAAGCCGGACTCCAGTACTGTCAAAAGCTAAAATGGTGATTGCAGACCGGTGGCCATTAAAGCTCACTATGATGCTTGCGATTTTCGAATCCCATAGTCTGATACTTCCATCTTCATAGCCCACAGCATAAACATCCGGATCCGTTTTGCTTTGTGCAATTGCTGTCACTTGCGATCTGCAGTTCTCGTCTTTCCACCGACCCAGTAATTCACCCTTCTTGATATCCCAGCATAACACCTCTTCGTTTGCGGCGGTAATGGCTCGTCCAGAGCCTGTACTTCTAGTAGTGGACGAAGTTGAAGCATCTCCGGACCAGACGACATTGGCAGTGCTGGAAGTGACAAGTCCGAAAGTCCTCGAATGCTCGTATTTACTGTATAGTGAAGGTATGTAATTAGTGAAATGTCTACCAGGCTTAATTGTGCAGACACTTACAGATAGGACTTAACCATGTTTGCATGCTGGGAAGAAAAAGCGCAAGACCAATTTTTTCCTGAATTGCAGCGATAAGATAAGCCGGCTAAACATTGGCAGGTGTGGCTCTACCAAACAGTGCGGCTCTTATGTCTTTCGCCCCGCCTTGCGCCTACCCTGGCTCGTCAACGACACCGCGCAACAGGCAGAGTAGCAGCGCAGTACTCTATAGAGCCTCATCGTGTTCCCCCAACCCCCCAACGAGTTTTGCCCAATATGCTCCTCCTCGACTACCAAAATGTCTTGATTCAGTCGGTTCTGACTGAGCGATTCTCGGGGTAGGTTCCGACCAAATCAATACAGCAGTCGCCCAATATTAACTGCTCGAGACTGCTAACACGAATTACAGCGCGCCACCAGTCAATATCGACCAGACGGTCTCAGATTTCGATGGAGTCACCTTTCATATCTCTACGCCTGAGTCAAAGACCAAAATCCTCGTATCAATCCAAGTCAGATGCTACAATGAACTCGTACAGTACGGTGCACAGCAGGTGCTCCAGAGGGAATACGGCCCATATGTCGTTGCACCAGAAGCCGGATACAACTTTTCTGTCCAGGTTGATCTGGAGGACCTTCCTGGGGACAAAGGTGAGGCATAGGAGACACGATAGCTATATACCATAAACTAATATGTATTCTGGGGGCAGAAGCACGGGATGACCTGATCAGGAGGGTATCTTTACTCAAACGTAATGCAATGGCCGCCCCATTTGAACATGCTTTTGAGGAACACCACAAGCTGGCCGAAGAGGCTTCAAAGTTCACGTCGGAGGAGGCTCCCCAGGGTGTCCGGGAAGGAGGCGATGTCATGGCTATTCATTACCGGGACGAAGAAGCCATCTATATCAAGGCTAGCCACGACAGAGTTACCGTCATTTTCAGCACGGTCTTCCGAGAAGAGACAGATAAGGTCTTTGGGAAGGTCTTCATACAGGAATTTGTTGACGCCCGGAGGAGAGCTATCCAGAATGCGCCCCAGGTGTTGTACAGGACAGACCCGCCACTTGAGCTTCAAGGGGTTCCTGGTGTCAAGGACACAGGAACCGGAGAAATCGGCTATGTAACTTTTGGTATGTCTTATGCCCATGGCAGACGCTTCGAAAATTTTGTCTTACTAAGATTTAGTCCTCTTCCCACGACACCTGACCCTCCAGCGTCGTGATGATGTTATATCCCACATTCAAACATTCCGTGATTACTTCCACTACCACATTAAGGCCTCAAAAGTAAACACTGTTTCTGATTTGTAGAGAAATCGTAGACTAACTATCGCTATGCGTAGGCCTACATCCACTCAAGAATGCGAAGGCGTACTGCAGATTTCTTGCAAGGTAAGTCGCAATTCAAGGACATCTTGGCTTGTGTGCTAACATTAATAGTCCTACGAAGAGCACGTCCAGAAAATGAAGAGAAAGAGAGGAAAACAGCCAGTGGACGGACTTTCAAGGTGCAGGGGAGCTAGACTAGTTACTGGATTTATTAAAAATCCTAAAACACGAAATAAAGCAATGTTCTACATCTGCAAAACTTTCCTGGCTATACGCCTTACTTAAAAAGCGCACTAGGCCCAATGTAACTAGTACTGTCTAGGTGGCTAGTAATTCCAACCTAGACGTGGCTTGTTAGCCTTATATTTTTATTGTATTTTACATACAGATAAATAATTGCGTACTATATAACGTACTACACAAGCGAACTTCTAACACAAGCGAACTTCTAACACAAGCGAAATTCTATTTTTTTTCTGATGAGAGTATTGTACGAAATCC
>JAJONI010000020.1:0-70436 GCA_022190145.1 Pezicula rhizophila
AAATAAAAATAAAAATAAAAATAAAAATAAAAATAAAAATAAAAATAAAAATAAAAATAAAAATAAAAATAAAAATAAAAATAAAAATAAAAATATGAGACTGCAAACCCCCTACAGTTGTAACACTGCGGAATCGCAAGCCAGGTGATGCCTCATTTCTTGCGAATCGGTTGCATAGCAGGGCGTTATCTATTGCAGTACAATAGATAGACGTAAGACTTAAAAAAGGTGGATAAATC
This sequence comes from Pezicula rhizophila, assembly GCA_022190145.1. Classification (NCBI taxonomy): domain Eukaryota; kingdom Fungi; phylum Ascomycota; class Leotiomycetes; order Helotiales; family Dermateaceae; genus Pezicula; species Pezicula rhizophila. The sequence continues at coordinate 240 of JAJONI010000020.1, forward strand.
GCTTGAATTCCGAAATCCCATAATTCGATATCACTAACTTTGCATATGATTTAAGTCTGAGCCGAACAGGTAACGTATCAATTCGTTGCGGCACTTGCTAGAGTGAGAATGATTACATTTTATGCAGAGAGGTAAACTCAAAGTAATAGACCGCTGTACACGTAGCATTTTGACTCTTGTACATGTTTAATATCCGCTTTCTAGAAGCACAAGAGTGGGTGATATGGCGTTATAGAACGCGGGGACCCCCAGGCCCCAGGGCCGGCCCTTTACAACTGAATCAGAAGAAGTTTGTAACACCTTCTAGATTATTCCTCTCGAAGCCATGAACACTCCCCCTGCAGGAAAACTTGAGAAGAGACAGAGGATTAATTTGACTCAGCCAAGCAAAACAAGGACGTGGGAAGACAAAAGGAAAAAGAAAAACCAAATAACAAGGCGCCTCGACCTAACCAAAAGTGTTGCCGAAGTTGGGAGTCAGCTGTAGAACTGCAGCAAGGGAGAGCTGGCAGAATGCACGAAGTGCACCCGTAGAAGCCTCCCCGTAGTGGTACGGCAGGAAGCATTCGAGACATCTATGCATCCAAGCTATTCTGGAAATTCTAGAAAATCGATACAAAAGCATTAAGTCCCTTGCTTCGAGCAAACTCCTCGAATTGGGTTCAGTCCCCTAAAACATCCCGAACTACAACCGAACACTACTCTGGAGACTTAGTTGATACAGTTGGCACTCGAGAGTAAACTTCAAGTCGAACAATATGAAATAGGTTAAGCACCTTCTGCAACGTAAATTTGTCTTATCTTCCTTCTTCGTTTGCTGTGAGGCCATGTAGGATTAGCAACACCTCAAACATCCTGTGTGATATGTACTTTGAGGGATAGTAGTTTTGTTCATCAAGACTATTAGCACTGCAAGGCGGTACCTGTACACACCATCACACGTTACACAACGCCATAATCAAGACAACACGCTAGTAAAAACCAGAAAGATATTTGATCGAACTACATGTATATCGTCTATTGCGTAAATGGAGCTGTGGAGGCCTACCGGTCAAAGTGTCTCGGTCTCTAGTTGTAAGGTAGAACTTGGCCATACTTTGTCCAACTTAGTGATGAACTGAAGACGTCGAAGAAGATCCTAGCGTACTGTACATATCCGGATAGATCGATTTTTTGGTCCAGGGTACGTTGAACCTTCCCCCTCCCTCCATGACCACTTTTGGTTAAGAGATCGGTAGGAAGTCCTGGAATCACCCATTCACTGACTTGGAAGCCAAGGTTAGCCAGCCATTGGATTGATCTGTGTTGGATGAGGCTTGCGAGAAGATAAGCTTAGGCACCATTGTAGGCCAAATTTGCAGGTTGTGATGGCTAAGCTTGTTGCCTCATTCCGGTGAGTCTGCTTGCCCCCCCTCTTCCCAAGTTCCACTCTTCCCACCTTCCTTCCGAGTAACTCGCAAGGAGTCAATCCTCATCCCTTTATCAACAGCTTTGCACATGTCGTAGACTGTCATAGCTGCCACTGACGCAGCGGTGAGTGCTTCCATTTCGACACCAGTTTTGCCATCACAGGAGACAGTTGCCGTGATGTTGACTTGACCAAAAGGCCTAGGATCATTGACTGGCATCGAAATCTGTGACGTCGAGATTTTGTGTGCATCTCCTTGCCCAGAACCTGCCCATGGTAAAGAGACATGTGTTGACTTGAGACTCGCTCCTTCTCTTGAAGTTTCGGGGTAAGGTGAGGCCGGCAATCTCTTTGGCGTTCTAGTTACCTCGAGATCTACGCTGACATGTGTGATGGCAATGGGATGACAGAGAGGTATAAGATCCGATGTTCTTTTCGCAGCCATGATACCAGCAACTCTTGCCACGCCTAATACGTCGCCCTTCCTCGCTCTGTTCTCCTGGATCAGTGGAAGTACACTGGAGTTGGAAAAATGTACGCTACACACAGCAGTTGCTGTACGTTGTGTAGGTTTCTTCTCGGATATCGACACCATTTGCGCATTACCGGAGGTTGTTAGATGAGTGAGCTTAGGCTTTTGAGGGCTCGCACCGAAGTCTTGCTTATCGGACGCTACACGCGTGGAATAGAGACGAGGCAATTGTTGTAGAGGGACTACTGGGAGCAAGAGATGTGGTACTCGCTGCTTGTTCGACAACGTGGCCCAATTTCGTAGCTTCATACTTTGGCCTCTGGACCTTCGCAATCCGGGCGTTCTTTCAGCTATGCAATGTCAGCATAGACCAAGGGCTCAGTTATACATACTTTACAGCGGCGTCACTTTGGTGTCAAAGATATTGCTCGGTGTATGTACGTACACGTTTAAAATCCAACAGCTAATAAAGCTGTATCAATCATAACATGTCATCGCCAATGCCATTAATCCATAATTTCGTCAATGCTCATTTGAATATGAAACCTACCCACCTATCAATATCATGGGTCTATTCTTCATATTTTCCAATTCTCCCATGCCCGCATGCTTCTCTTTTTTCCTGCTAACGGCCATGCCAATTACTTCCAATAACTCTTTTTCATTTGGTGAGTTTCCTAGAGGCTCCCTGGACACAGCCAAACCTTGTTTACGGCCCATTTCAATCTGCTTCATTGCTTTAAAGGCCTCCTCGTCAATTGGGTGCCCATCGTTGGACTTCCTTAAAATGTCCCGTAATGAAACTTCCGTGTTGCCAAACAAACAAACTTTCAGATTACCATCACTGGTAATTCGAAGTCTGTTGCATGTCCCACAGAAGTTGTGAGTCATACTAGTGATGAAGCCCATCCTCCCAACGAAGCCAGGTATTTCGTAAGTCTTGCTCGTGTCATTTTTGTGATCCTGTACCTTTTGTAGATCCGGATATCTTGTTCTTATGATATCCAGCATCTCTTGATAGCCTAACATTTTCCCCTGGCTCCATTTATTGCCATCGAATGGCATATATTCGATAAATCTGACTTCAAGGTCGTTCTCTCTTCCGAGTTCTACAAATGGCAATATTTCCCTTTCGTTTATTCCACGCATGACTACACAATTGATCTTCAACTTGATGCCAGCCCCAAGCTTATTCATTTCTAGAATCCTCTCAATACTTTTCATAACAGCTTCGAACCCTTTGCGTCGAGTCATGATCTGAAATTGCCATGGGTCCAGCGTATCCAGGCTCAAATTTACACCGGTCAAACCCGCATCCACCATGGTGTCTAGTTTACGGAATAGGGTAATGCCATTCGTCGTGAGACAGAGCTCGCGAAGTCCTTGTGGTCGTAAGGAGCCAATCTGCTGCATGAGAGGAATAATATCTCTACGAACAGTCGGTTCGCCACCGGTGAGACGAATCTTCGTGACGCCTTGAGAGACGAAAATAGACGACAGGAGGAATATTTCGGGGGTTGTGAGAAGACTTGGGGCTGGTGACTGAGGGACACCTTCCTCGGGCATGCAGTATAGACATCTTAAGTTGCATTTCTCTGTGATGGATATTCGAAGGTAGTCATGCTGCCGCTGAAAGGTGTCGGTCAAAAAGGCGGAGAAAGGTTTCGCATCCTTAATTGAATCTCGACGGCTTCGTTTATTCTCGCTGGCTGGTTGAAGCGGGGGCAGTTCGTGGACAGGAAATTCCTGAGCTGCTGGTGCAGCAGATGCAGCAGATGCAGTAGATGCAGTGCCTCGACAAGTGGTGTGTCGTTGGCCACCAGCAAACAAGCGGAGCGTTCTTCCGAGCAGAGTCATTGGAAGTGGTATTCCAGGGCGGAACCAATTTCTTGAATTCATATATAAGCTATAAGGAGAGTCATTTTGGTTTGTGAGGTGGTGACTTCACTAGGTACCGGTGGCACCCAAGGGAGGGCAAGGAATGGGAAGTTAAGGTAAGTGGGGTAAGCAATCATCTTTATCTTATCAGATTTCTCAAGACCGCGAAGAGTAAATAAAAAACAAAACAAAAAACGGTGCACATCTATCTACCTACCCACCTCATCAAGGCGCAATGCGTTACTCACGCACTTTCAAATGTAAGTATCATGTTGCCTATCAAACCTACATCTAGCATCCTTAACTTGTCGAATAGCTTCCACTCTGTCGCGAGAAAGCCCCGATGGCGCACACCTCGCATGTATTCTCCCCTCCGCGCTCAGTATTCGATCGACGCAGTCCCTCGAGAACACCCGAGCTATAGCACTTCCTCCAGAGCTTGCAGCATCTGTCTTATGGTTTATGTGGTCTGCATCTTCAACTCGGGTCTTGGTTGCTTCTGCCGATACTATTAGGGTTTATTCGACCTCAGACTCTCAATTTAAAGTTAACATCACGAATCCAACCTCGGGGACCGCACGCGTTACATTCGTGTCATTTGGTGCAACAGAGAATGAAGTCTGCGTATTCTCGGATTTTGGATTGAAATTGACAGTATTTAATTGCCTCAATTCAAAATCTGTTGATATAAATTCGCCCAAGTTGTACAGTGCCGGTGTTGCTCAAAGAGGCTTCTGCTACCGGCCAGAGACATCTAATCTGACTCTGTTGACAAGAAGTGGTGGAAAAGATGTTATCAGTATTCATGCTCGAGACACTTTAGAAGTTACAAGGTCATGGTTCCCGGAAACAATCGATGCCCAGGGAATTTCATGGAGCCCTGATGGGAGGTGGTTGATCGTATGGGAAGCTGCTGGACAAGGCCATAAAATAATCATTCACACTGCCGATGGGCATCTGTATAAGGTTTGGAACGGTCCGAGATCCACGTTGGAAGAAGACAAAGATATTGACTTGGGAGCTGGTGTAAAATTCGTTGACTGGAGTCGAACAGGTGCTTATTTAGCAGTATGTGATTACAGCACGAGAATCACTCTGCTTGCAACCCCTTCGTTTTTTCAGTTAATGAGTCTCCAGCACACAATGTCCATTCAGCCATCAGACACCCTCCAGGTATGGGTTGCGTCTCAAGCTACTTTAGACCATAACTGATCTGTTTGTAGATTTGGCAAGAGCATATTTCCCCTGGAGTTTCGCGAAACTTTGTACAAGCTTCCCAGATTATTTGTCCTCCTATGGCTGGCACATTACCAGCTAGTGACAGCAACACGAAGACGGGCCCCAACATGATGGCCTTTGACAATTCTGGCATGCTTTTAGCAACGAGGATCGAGACTCTACCAACTACCATTTGGATCTGGGATCTGACGACAAAGATCCTTCGGGCAGTACTTATCCTCCATGCTCCGGTCGCCAAATTATCATGGCACCCTGAAATTGGCGAGCTGCTTATGGTTAGATGTGAAGGTGAGGAAAGCAAAGCACTTGTGTACTTATGGGATCCCTCTTGGGACTCCCCTCGTACGCTGGATATTGGGAGACAGATGCCAGGAGGTAGAATAATAGGAAAGTCCATTGCGCGATGGCTCAACGTGAAATCAGAGGCCCCAGTAATTTTCTTTAGCGATTCTCAGGATTGTGTCCTTGTCTCTATGTCAGAGCTTGACGACGACGAAGATGTTCCGTGGCGGGATGCTGCAACAAGGGACGTTGATATTTACGGGAATAGGGAGGAGTCACCATTGAACTTTTTAGATGCAGATGAAAAGAGACCTTACCGGCGAGTTGCTACCAGCACTCTCGGAGACGAAGAGGGGACAAGGATGAGTGGAGGAAGTGATGAAGTGGACGATACATTCCAGTTCAAGAAATTTGTCGCTCCCGTCGCTTCACCGAACCCATATGCCGCAACCTAAACCCACTTCGAGAATAATTACGCTCTACGGATAGCAGTGCTCTGAGAAAAGCAAATAGAAACCACGAATCAAATGTACTCTGATGATCCGCAGGAACATCTCCAATGGGTCTTTAGTACTGTCATACCTTGCAGACGCTGCGTCAGGCAATAAACGAGACCTCAGCATTCACTGCGAGCCCTTTGAACAGCACTTCGGAATAATCATCTGATCTTAAAGGCGGTAACTGGAAGATCAACAAGTCATTTGATCCGTCCTGGAGCTCAGTTAGCCACGGAAGAATCCCACCCTTCACGACCTCACTAGGATTTAGCAAAAGGCAGAACCGCATTAGTCGTCAATATAGCCCAAATCTAGTACTACTCCTAGGTGAACGTCTCCATGTCACGGATGAAGCCAACATTGCCGTTGGAGGGGAATCGTTATGTGCGTCAACGGGGAGGGAATAGATAGTACAATTGAAGCGAAAGTTGCGCACTGCCTGGGAAATTAAACTCACTAACTCATCGTCCCGCACACTACGGAATACATAACGGTCGATGATAACCATTGCGTGGCACTGTGTCGCTTGTCTGGGGCAAAAGGGGAACTGTTCGATGCCTCGTCGTGAAAATGACGATTCTACGCTACCTGGGTGAATCAAAAGTAGCATTAACAGCTTGAGAAGAAGTATCATCGACACAGTCTCGCTTTAACGGTGATTTTGCAAGTTAAGCTTTGCTAAGTGATTTTTATATAGACAAGATATCTTAGAAAGCGAACTATCACCTTATGCTTAGCTAGCTGTAAATGTTCGTTTGTGTCTCCTGCCGTTTAAATTATGGAAATGGCGGAACCTTGGCACGCGGTGGAAGAAATAGTTGGCCGGTTTTTAGCAAGCGAACAGCTGTACTGTCTCTTCAGCTTTAAATTATTTCCTAACAATGTTAACAATATACAAGAAACCTTGTATGTGAGAAATGATTAGTAGGTAAAGCTCTATATTAAGCCATGAGACTTAAGACTTTTACTAAATATAGAGCTTTACCTACTAATCATTTCTCACATACAAGGTTTCTTGTATATTGTTAACATTGTTAGGAAATAATTTAAAGCTGAAGAGACAGTACAGCTGTTCGCTTGCTAAAAACCGGCCAACTATTTCTTCCACCGCGTGCTTGGAAGTGAAGCGACCACTGATCTTCAGGGGTTTACCAAGCTCGACCAACTAGGGTTCCTATTTTGTAACATAATATCATTGGGTCCAACCGTAATTATTATATAATGGAGCTGCCATTATTATGGCTTGCATAAGTCGGTATAAAAAACCTGTATAACATTGTATAAATAATACTAAGAATAGGCCTAAATAGACAGATAATAATGCATGCTAGCTACCTTCTAGCTATTAGTACGCAAATTGCATAATAAGATATAATAATATATAAATGAACTTGAATAAGAGTATTGTGAAACCGAATTAGGGTTAGCTTAGCCTAACTTGCTCTTTAATTGGGTCTTGATTTTCATCCTCCACTAATTTAAATTTTGCTCACCACTATACAGGGGGTTATGTCAGGCAGAACATCAATCCTGGGTGTAAATAGAGGAGTTCGTCCCCTGCCAGTACCCCCTTGTATTTTGTCCCGAAGAAGGCGGTGAGTAAAAGTTAATTAGACGATGAATCACGTGTTGTAATTATATACATAAGGTAATCGACCTTTTTCCGTTATAATACGAACCCTACGACCAAGGCAGGTCAGTACTGCAGCTGTCATAGTGATGGTATCAGTGTCAGTGGTAATAATACCCTAAAATTTCCCGTCGTTAGAGTAGTCATTAGACCTTGGTCTTCAGCTGGGTCGCAGAAAAATATTTCTGGATTCGTGAAAGTGTGCACGAAGTACAATGAAGGTTACCGGTTATCTTCCCCACAAAATACTGGCAACAGCTGTCTCATTACTTCTGATCAGACGGCGATGTGTCCAGCGAAGCTGTTCGTACTTTGTGAACGACTGGCGGTGATGTTAGGCCGTCCTGCGCCACTACAGATCCAGAACCAAACAGGGGTGTCGTATGCAGCAGGAATCAGGGTCCACACTACCGGTACTCTAGCAGGTCCAAGCTTGATATTTCTACATTTCTTGACGTCTGTAATGCCCAGCAGGCCAGCTTGACAAGTTCAATGGAGAGCTCCTACCAATACATCGCCCGTGCTTCTATTACTGCGGCCGTAGTTCGTAGCTACGGTACCTCTCTCCACAATAATGATTGAGTTCGAATATGGAGGGACTCATTAACCTTCTCCTGTTCCTCACCTCTTCCCTTCTTCTCTCTCAACGCCGTCATCTTCTCTCCAAGACTTAATTGAACCTCCGAGGTTCTTCTAAAGGCCTGTCATTGCAACCATGTTTCCCATTATAGAAACCCTCAACTCTACAGCGATTACAGACCACCCCTACTATCCTCTGGAGGTAGAGATTGAAAGTTATCTTGCCAACGAGTGGTCCGTACCGTTGCTCTTGGGCGTCTTCTTTACGGGATGTGCTGCTATTCTCTTTGCAACGCGCTTCACCGTAATACGGATCTATCCCAATCTGCCAAGTTCCGAGAAGGCTGCAATCTGGTGGCTCGTTATCTGTAAGCATTTTTCTAAGCTTAAGATACAGCATTCATGCTAATTCCTGCGGAACAGCTGGAACCATTCATTTCTTCTTCGAGGGTATATTTGCGTGAAGCCTTGTGCGCGATAAGTCTGGCTAATTGGGCGTGCAGGATACTTCTCAGTCAATCATACCAGAATGGGGCCTGCACAGGATCTCTTTGGTCAATTATGGAAGGAATATGCGCTTTCTGATTCTCGATACTTGACTTCGGACCCCTTCGTTCTCTGCATGGAGACCGTAACAGCTGTGAGTTACCCGTGGGTCTTATCGGACACTTGGCTAATACTGCATTGTGAAGTTCACATGGGGACCACTCTGCTTCGTAGTAGCCGCTATGATTCCACACCAACATGCCTTGCGCCATCCTCTACAAATTATTGTCTGTGTCGGTCAAATCTATGGTCTTATCCTATACTATGCTACTAGCATGTTCGATCACTATTACAAAGGCGTGGCATACAGCAGACCAGAGTTCTTGTACTTCTGGTTCTACTATTTCTTCATGAACTTCCTCTGGATGGGTATGTATCGGCAAAATTATCTGTCTACGTCCTTCAAAGACAAATGCTAACTTGGCATCTTCAAATAGTCTTTCCAGGTATCCTCCTAGTAAGCAGTGTTCGCACTATCGCAAAGGCCTTCACAGCTCTTGAGCAGATGAATTCTGCTCTGGAGAGAAACGGCGCTGCAAAGAAGGCGAATTAAGTAGCCAACGTTGGTATACACCTTCGCGCGAACATATACCGAATCCTCACGCCAATAACTCCCGCAGACATTGATTTATACTCGATATTTTAATACGAGTTGGATATCTTCGTAGAAGGGCTGGTTACCCTGGAGAGATTTATTGTAGACCCCTCGGACATGGAAACTGAGATACCCTGTCAGTAGTTTTTAAGTGTTGATAAATTAGACCATAGAGCGCCTGCGCACCGATATATTAAAAGTTGCATTTCAACGACAACCGGAGGCTGTCTATTCACGATATTCTCAGTCAATCCTAAGATAAGCTTTAGAGCGCGGAACCAGAGTCTCAAAACTTCCAAGGCTTCCTTCCTGGGTCACACGTCTCGAAGATAATGCTGTTGTATTTATGGAATTTCTCTTATCCATGGAAGCCCAGTTGAGACGTCGTACGGAGTGGCCTACCTCATCCATTTATCGAACATGGCCTATTGCAGCTTGACGTGGTGCCTTGCACATAATTGAGTGAACTATAACACCCTAATTTGATCCCAGTAAGTTATCCTCGTCATGCTTACCAAAGCCTCACAGATTGCGAGCGAAGCGCTGAGGATACCTCATATGGCGCTCTGCCTCTTTGACTGGTATTTATTCAGCCGCGGCTTGACAATTGACTTTTGTGGTTTGTGGGGTTTGAGGCTTTGGACATCTTCTTTGACACTCTAGGTTTTGGCTAAGAAAGGGAATCCTTGTGAACTTTGTGAAGGTTAACGCGGATGTTCTTATCGCTTATTGTAGTCAGCTAGTTCGATTCCAGACTTGGAAGAAATCAAAACAAACCAAGGAAACGCCTTATTATTGCTTTTATAGATACATGTGCTCTGAACAAAACATCTGATCAAGAAACGCAGCTGAAGGTTGTTCTGTATAACTATACATTATTTCCATGGTCTAAGCATCCTGGCCTTCTAAAGCTTCTGCAGCCTCAAGTTCCAGCCTGACCCGAAGCTCCTCGTTGCTCTATCAACCGTGTTAGGTCATAGTTTTAAGCCAATCGCCAGTTGAGTTCGAGGACCTTCACAATCCAGACCTTAAGCTTTGAGTTGCCTCTGAGGAGAAATTCGATGCAGAAATACTCATGCATGTCAAACCCAGCACACACAGCCTGCTGGCGGACAGAGCCATCTGAAGTAAACACTGTTCCTAGTGTTGCCGAATGTTGAGGAGGGGTGCAGATACAGGTATGCCAACACACCGTCTGTAGGTGAGACTGTTCCAATCAGACCCGTCGCAATTCTACGGATGGGATACTGATCATGCTCTGCATAGGCCATGCCTTCCCCGAAAGCCACGGAAGATGATTCAAATCCAACAAAACCAAAACCCAAGACTCCAGCAACGCCGCGACGTGCATCAGCTGTCAAGCGTACTCCAAATGGCACTCCTGTCAAGAAGGAGATGGCCACAAAGGCTGCAGCTCCTAATAGTGCGCCGGCGCGCACCAAAACGGGCGGAAAGAAACCTGAGCCAACCCTGTTGGGTGATTTCCTACTTGGCCGACCCTCGCCAGCCCGGACAAGGCGCAAGAGTCTGGATATTGTCAAGGCAGAAATGAAACAGGAGATGGTGGATAAATTGCAGCCACCGGGAGGCGTCAAGGATAGGGTTAAGAAATGGCAGAAAGCTAGTGCAGCAGCTGTCATTGAGGATCCGCTGGCTGACGCAGTTAGCGATCCTGACGACATAGTGATAATGGAGGAGGACAGCGTTGATGAGGATGAACGGATGCAAATCAAGATGCGCGAACCGAGGCCTGCAAAGCTCGGAAGGAGGAAAAGTAAGCAGGAAGAGGGACTGAAGGCGAGGGCGAGGAGCAAAAGTGCACCGAAGAAAAGAGTTATTAGTGATTCCCACTGGATGAAGAAAGACGTTGTAGCGAAGAAAGACACTAGTGGAGATCCCATCCCGAAGAACTTCATTAGAGCAACGGTCAATCCGCCGCTGAAAAGCAAGATTGAGGATTGGGCGAAAAGAATAGACGGAGATGATGTCGTGGTAGAAGAAGAGCCAGACTCGCCAGAGGAGAAGAAGCCAAGAAAGAGAAAGTCCAAACACGCAATTCCCGACGATGGTATTCGAGTGTTCCCATCGAGAATGCCATCAGCCCACATTGATGATGATGGAATCCGGATCAAGCCTTCAAATGAAACCACTCCGGTCGATGATGGAATCCGGATCAAACCTTCAAAAGAAACCACCCCGGTCGATGATGGCATTCGTGTCAAACCTCTGCGGAAACTTCCAGCTGATGATGGCATTCGTATCAAGCCATCAAGGGAGATACCGAAAGATGATGGCGGTCACAATAAGCCTATGAAGGATACCACCACTGACCACGAACGTCAGCTAGCCCCAAAGAAAGAAAATAGCAAGCGACTGCCTAACGACAGTGACGTTAGTAGGCAAATAACTCCTAGGAAACCATCCAAGCACCTAAGGCCATCACCAGACCTAGAAAATAGCTATGGAGCGAGCTCTGATGGGGAAAGCCAGGCTGGTGAGGATGACCAGACATCGTATCTCACACCAAGTCGTTCTCAAAAATCCAAACGGCGTCCTCGGAAATCAGATAGCCCGACTGAGACTCTTGCTGAGATTCCGTTTGGCAACTCCGCATTCAGCGTTCTTGATATGCCCCTTGGCGCTGAGGCCGGCACTATGAGACGTCCTAAACCACAGCGAGCACCTAGTCTCTCGGTACCTAAAGTTCTGAAGAGGGTGTATAACGAGAGCAAGAAGATAGTACAGGACAGTGTCGAACCACCAAGGTCAGGCTTCAACCAGCCACCTTCAATAGAGTCGTGGTTGAATGGAACTACTGATCCCTTCGTGGATCGCCCAGAAAGACCCAAATCAACCTCTGGGTTACAAGTCTTAGAAGCTGAGCCCAGGAGGCGGAGCTACAAAGAGAATGATCCTTCAGAAAAGGACCTTACTGCAGATAGTGGTAGCGAACATAGCGGGAGTCGAAGAAAACATCGTGTTCGGAGTTTTCATGAGTCGGAGGTAAGCGACCATATAACAAAAGAGGAGACCGATTCCTCTTCAAAACTTGCGAAGCCAACCGAAACTGTTCCAATTGAGCTGGCAGAAACCTCATCTCCAGCTTCTCCTGCCTCGCCGGGTGGTCTAAGAAGAAGCCCCGCAACTCGAACTGCTTCATCCCCTTTGAAGTCCGTTAGAAAGCAGCCCTTTAAGGATGTGTTCATGGGTGCATTTAAAGGCGAATCCGTAGTTGACCGTCCGAAAAGTAGCCCAGGTCCATTGGTTGACGAACGTGATCAATGGGATAGAAAGAATGACCGTAGAGTGAGTAAGGACACCACAAATTCAACTCAAAATGCTGGTAGAACATCGCCAGAACCCCCACCCCCACCAGCTCATCGCACATCAAAGACTCCCTTCCTCAATGATTTGGACCGCCAGAGAGGGAAGCCCATGCCACCTCTTGGGAGAAGAGTACCTCCAACCACTGGTGAGCACAGGTTGTCAACGATCGCCTCAGTCGAGACATTCAGCAGTGTTTCTTCTACGAAGGAAACTGCATCATACCTCTCTCAGACCATATTAACGCAAGCTATGACTGCTTCGGAGGGGACAGCCTCGGATTTGTCACGCCAAAGCAGCTCTAATATATCACGGCATCGAAGCAATAAGCCGGGGTTGAAAAGACGGCTCACAAAGCACTCAGACCTCATATCTATGCTGTCACTACCAGACTCTGCAGAACCAGGCAGAGCAAAAAGTATTAGGTCTGCCCGAAGTGTCCGTACCTCGAGAACCCCTCTAGAGATAGCTACTATGCGGGATCTCATGCAAGAACTTGCCGAGGATGAGCACAAATACATGCGAGAATTGAAGACACTGGTTGATGGTGTCATCCCAGTCTTATTGACTTGCGTGCTGTCGAAATCTGAATCTGCAATAACTGCTGGACTTTTTAATCCTCATTCGAGCGACCCAACGGATACATCTTTTACCAAGCCCATTGTTGCTATGGGCGTTGCACTTGAAAGACTAAAGAGTCTTCACAGACGCATTCCATTAGAGGGTATAGATGCAATCATCACATGGGCTCAAAGTGCCCACAAAGTCTATGAAGACTATCTCGCTGCTTGGCGCATGGGGTTCCAAGATGTAGTTGTTAATCTGGCACCAGCTTCCCGTACACCCTCTGCCGAAGAGCACTCTGCCCTTGATGGCATACCGCGTAACGCAGCTGGCGACGTGACGAATTCCAATGGGGATCGAGTTGATGTTGCATTTTTACTTAGGAGACCATTGGTCAGGGTTAAATATCTGGTCAAGCTAACAAAGGTTGGTGGCTTCTCGCTAGGTCTCCCCCAACGATGCTGAATATTTTCTACAGGGTCTGAATAAATTACGTCCATCCGAGAAGACGGAGAAAACCATGGCTTTGTATGAAGACCTTCATACAAAGATCCGCCGCCGTCAAAAAGAAGAAACTGCTCGCCTAGAAGATCAAGCGGCCAACAACACAGACGCTACTCGTGCCCGGGATCCTAGGACACTAGCACAGGTTGAGGATGCTCGAATCGATCAAGCTCGTCAAGTATGTGCTAAAGACTTCTTTGCCCTGGATCTACCGCATTCCAGTGGGCAACGCATTGAATGCCAAGTCGAGGCCTTACTTCGTGACAAGCCATCAGATATTGTAGATGCAGGCGATCTACTCATTTGCAAGGTCGATACACAAAGTCGCTTCCTTTTGTTCCCCCCTATTTCAAAGGACATGGTCTCCGCTCGCATAGGCGACGAAAAGGGTCATGTGGTCGTCATGGTGAGAGGTCACCACAATAAGAAGGAATGGCGTGAATCGTTCATCCTCGAGACAGATGATCATGAAACCGCATTGGAGTGGGTGCAAATGTTGGGGAAGATCCCTGTTCCGCCACCCATTGTACGACGAGATTTGGTATCCACTGCAGAGCATCTGTTGCCACTCCTACTACCAGCACCAGAGCCTACTATCGAAGATAAAAACACTACATCTGACTCTATTGAGATACCCATTGGTCAGCGAAGACGTGGTCGGAAGGAGACTCAACTAGCTCTGGGACCCACTGCACCTAAAGTGATAGCTGCTCGTCTGCGACCTGTATCCGCTGCAATTAGTCTTGAAGATCTCTCATCAAAGCCAGGTAAGGGTAATAACACGACTAATGTGATAGAAACTATCGATAGTTTGCCAACCAAACGCCCAATGGCCGCGAGATACCATGCTCGTACAGGTAGTGTACCGATCCCACCTCGAGCTCAATCGATAGTTACTGAACCGCCTATTCCCCCTCGAACACCTGAGAATAAGTCTCCGGTACTGGAACCAGAGCGTTCTAGTGCAGGCCTCAATGATAGTCGTGCAGCCACACCAGACAACCGTGGCACAACCTCGCCTAGCACCGTAAGCGAGCTACCTTTTATACCAAAAAGACGACAGCCCATTCCACCGACCAGCCCAGAAAGTTCAAAGGGAAGCACGTCCTTAAAAGAGTTTATGAAACCAGAGCCAACTATTCTGAAGGAACAACTGTCTGTCTCGCCTGTCGAGCTCACTGCAGTCCGAGATGATGGGGCTCCACCACCTCCGGCTCATAAGGTACCAATATCGAATGCTTTGAAGAAGGTACCAGTTCTCGAAAGTCCAACTATATTGACAAAAAACCGGAGATCTTCGTCACCTTTGAAACACGAGTACCAACCTTCCGAAGCATCTGGAACATCCTCATCTGATACATCTGATTCCGAAGACGACGCCTCTTCATTCTCTGGTTCCTCGGATGAGGAAGACGAGGAACTCGAAGCCGCAGACTTACCTGGGGCCTTGCCTGGTGTTAGCATCTATGGTAAAAGAGTATCATCTTCCGGATCTCTGTACAGCCTTCCAAATACAAGCCTAGCTCCCTCGCAGTCCGCTTCTCAAAGTCCTTATCGTGGAGTACCAACACAAACAGATGCCAATGCTAAGAAGGTCACTGCAATGATCTCTTCCTGGTCTGATAAGAAAGGACGTTGGGAGGACCTCTACCCAGATCCTTGTTCTGTTGTTGTCACAGCAGGCCTAATCGAGGCCTTTGAAATGGACCCTTCTCACTCCTCTCCTACACATGTTAATCCTCAGTTTGAATCTTCTGGCTCGTCGGACGTTGATACAAACACGGATGCGGATGCTGGTACAGAACGACCCCTTGTCGCATTGGTTCTTACCCCGCTAGTCTCACTGAGACAGAGTACTGCTCTTGACATTGAGATTCAGTCGCCTCCAACAGCTCGTTCTAAGCTTAAGTGTAATGGTACTGTGAGATATCGAGCTCTGAATGTGATCGCTTGTCAAGAGTTATATCAAGCAATTCACCGTGCACGCCTAGACAACCCTGTCTATAAGAAGCTCGAGCAAGAGCGTATGGTCAATGCATATGGCGGGCAATCATATGAAGCCGCTGTAGCTAGCAATCGACGCCGCAGTTGGTTTGGGCGCAAAAATAGTTATCGTGCTTCCGCTAGAGCACCATCGACTTCTGTTGGAAGCGAAAATTCATATTCCTCATCTGCTTTCTCGGCCTTGAAACGGCTTAGCGGAGGAGCATTTAACATTGGAAAATCGTCCATCGACATGACACAGCGTGGAAATGTGTCAGGACCGACAAGTATCTATACTAGTTCTTCGGAGTCCACATCTGGTTTCACACCTCCTAGAACACCTACAAGTCCAAGCCTGAGCTTGAGCGGTACTAGTAATTCAAACGCCGTCAACCTTGGCTCTGAAAATCTGAAAATTAGACTGTATTGTCTGGAGACATCATCAAAATGGAACGATATCGGTGCCGCTCGACTGAGCGTCACCCAACCCCCTCAAGGAATGAGGCAGGCTTCTGCGCTCTACCACGGTATTGAGAAGCGTATTGTTGTAACACGGAAGCCTGTGGGCAATGATAAAAAGGATGCGCCTGTGGTTCTTCTGGACGTGGTGCTTGGTAGTGGATGTTTCTCCAAGGTCGGCAGAACAGGCATTGCGGTCAATGTCTGGGAAGATGTCATAGGTGATAATGGGGAGGTTGGCATGGTGGGTGCTGTAGGTGGTGTTAGTGGGAGAACGAGGAAATGGATGCTGCAGTGCGGAAGTACTGCTGATGCCAATTGGATTTTTGGCTTAGTGGCTGTTGGAAGATGATGGGATTTATGCAGAAAGATGATGGTGAGCATGTGGCAGAAGATTTCATGAATTATGATTCGTTTATTGTAGGACTACATTCTGCCTCTTAGCCCTTTTTGCTTTGCTTTGTTGTAGAGGTGCATGGGGTGGATAGCGCTTTTGCATAGGTAGGGATGGTCGGTTAGGAATCTGAGAAGGCGTTGGGTGTTTACTTTTCTTTTTTTTGCCCGTATACAGTAATGAGGATGATATTTCGAATTGCATTTAATTTTCCATTTTGAAAACGAGACCAGGACCATTATGACGCCAGAGCCAGAATATACATCAGAACAAGACAGCCAGCCATATCCTGACAAAACCCACCCCCCGATAAAAGCACTTGAAGAAATCAAATATTGACTAGACAGAGCGGACATATCTTCCGGCAACGATACAATGGTCTCTTTCAAAAGGCTCTGTTTAAATAGTTAGCAAGTGCTAAGGATTCTGATATTTGTGAAGGCTTACCAAGGGTCAACTGCTCCAAAGGCTTGATTCTCTCCTCTCTCAACTTCTGAACTTCACTTGCGAAGACTGCTTCGGGCGCAGCTGTGCTGTCAATGCAGTTGGCCTTAATAGAGATAACAACTGAAATTATATTAGCTTAAGCAACCCACTTGATTTGAATATCTTACCTCCTCCTCCAACCTTCAGGAATAAATGAGCGTTAAGCCCAACGATACGAGCCTGATCGGGCTGAGCCACATCGGCGAAGATAACGTCAACCATGGAGACCAACATTCTGTAGCGGAGAGGGTGGCGAGCATCTTCGATGATTGGGATAACGTTTGTACGATGTGTAGCCATGTTAATTAGATCACGGCCAGAGCGGTGGGAGAACTCCACAGCAAAGACTGTACCAGTTGGGCCAACGATATCAGCGACGTGAGAAACGGAAGTTCCAGAGGCGGCACCAAGGTACAGAACCTTAGCTCCAGGTTTGATAAATATTTCGTCGAGGCCGCCGAGAACACCAGCTGCCAGCTTACTTCTGAAAGGGTTCCAGACTCGGTATTCGGTTTTGGTCGTGCTTGGGGTTCCGTCTGCGTTTGCTGCTCCTACGTTTTCGACGGAGATGCGCTTCTCGCCGTAGACTGATTCACCTGGTGCAAGGTTCTTGGTGACCAACATGTCTTCCTTTCCGCGAGCGACAAACTATTTCAATTGTTAGTGAAATGCGACCGAAACTTTCTGGGAATTAACATACGATACCGCCGTGGCGATGGGGCTCCTGTTTCAATTGTTAGCCAATTACGACCGCAACTTCTTTAGGGATTAAACATACAACAATCGTTTTGGCCCCTCCCTTTGCTCCTCCTGCTCCTCCGCGTCCTCTTGCAGCTCCACGACCTCCTCTGGATGCACCACGTCCACCGCGTCCGCCTCGATCACCACCGCCTCGACCTAATACATCCGGTCAGCTACTTTTGTTCCTACAGACTTTGCGCAAAGCGTAGAATGAATCTGGCTTGCTAGAAGAATTGAATCTTCTGACAAGCTCTGCTGGAGAGAAAAAACTGACCTCGTCCACCACCAAAGCCTCCGCGGCCTCCTCTATCTCCTCCACCTCGACCGCCTCCTCTACCACCAAATCCACCGCGAGCACCTCTATCTCCTCCGCCGCGACCTCCTCGTGGTGTAAATGCCATTGCTGCGGTTCTATGGCTTTTGAGAAAATTAATTGGGGTGCCTGAAGGTGATGATGGAGCTGGTTGGTTAGAGATGCTCTTTTTCACAATTGCAAAAAAAAATACAGGCAGGCAAGTATGAAATTTTGAAGCGAGCTTTCTAATACGGCTTAGCGCGAATAATACCTAGATAATCAAATTTTTAGCCTGAGGTACCCAAGTTTTAGCGCTAACAAATTTGGCGCTTCCCCAATGTCGACCGGTCTCTGTTCTCGCTGTAAGTCTTCGACATTCAACATGCATCACCGGCAATGAGTCCGTTTCTCTCTCATCAAGTAAAGACTCGCTGTCGCGAGACTACTCTCTAGTCAAGGCGTAAGTCAGTACTAGCTGGCGCCTTGGGATATTCCTTTGCGAGAAAAGGAACAGCGGTAGTAGAATTATCTGCCCTGAAGCTTCTTTGGTCACGTTAAACTTAGATCATCTTCGTTGTAGACTACCGATGGGATTACCATGTCCAATTGTACGTTTGGCGGGTTTTCACCAGATGCAAGATGCATCGAGATATTTCTGCTGGAACTGCGGTACTTTTCAACTCCACAGAAGAACTCTACATCGTCAGACCCCTACTTTTCATGGATACCAAACAATTCAGGTATGATAGGAGCATAAGTCTATCTTGAGTATCTCAAATCATCTGTACAATTCCTAGATTAGCTTTCCCGCCTACACGGAGCCAGCTCTACTATTGCCATGATGAGCTCTGAGTCGACAGAGCGACATGTCTGTGGATTCTACGCGGAGCTGGCATGCGGGAAGATGGAGCTGAAATGGAAGGGTAGTAAATGACCTGGTTGTTTGAATACTGTGATCCGAAGTGATGGGACCACGATCCAGACACTACGAAGGATGAGAGCTCGCACAGTGTGGGAGGACTTAAGGTCCTTCCGTGGGTTTCTAACAGTCTAGTGCCGAGTGCCAAATTTGGGGAAGTCGTTCTTATTTCGTCCAGTAAATTGAACAAGGCGGTCAGTGCTTTTTACATGAGGTAAGCACCCTGTGAAACGTCTGATGCACCTGAATAAAATTTCCAATCTCAGCGCCAAACTTCCTAACACTTTATGGCTAGTCCCTATTGCACAACAAGAACGACGTGAGAGTGCTGGAGCACAGTATTATTCAAAAACTCTCGCCTAAACTACTGTACGAGGGGTCAAAACCACGGATCCTGCCGTGTTGTAAAATGATGGGATTCAAACGCTTGAGACCTTTGCACGCTTTGCAAAGGACTTGTCTCAAATGGCGATCATAGACAAAACAAAGTGGCTGGAATAGAGTACACGCCAAAAAGAAAAAGAAGAAAGAAAAAAAGGATTGGCCAATTGGTGCAAGTTAATTATGGTTATTTTTGGCACACAAACAAAAGGCAAAGTCTCGATACTGTATTGCGATCGGAGGATATAACGAGATTACAACAAGTCTGTCCTCGTCACAAGTGTGGTTCTCTGCTTCCAGTACGACAGCGACAAGTGTGCTATCGTGACAAATAATGCAGACCCAAACTCGGCATCTTTCCGAGTACGACCCAAGATACGGTAAAGCACCGTCCGGTTACTTCAGATATCCGATGTGAAGTCTGTTCTATCACGTCAGGTCAGCGATGCTGTACAGCCCCCTTCACGGGAACGTCAAAATGGTTAGCAATGATGGAAACAAAAAGGATTTGGCGCACAGGCACTGGACCTAGGAGCATCAAAATCGATATTTTATTGTACGATAAATTCCACATTTGGACGAGGTCTCCATGCTATGGGGCGGCTTAAGGACTGCAATAGGGCTGGTGGCGCATCTCCTCCTACTCCTCCTACCGTCTGTGTTTACAAGTGGTGGTGATGGACCAAAGTCAAACCAGTCGAGTTTCGCGTTGGTGTCCACGGTGTCTACGGTGTCGTGAAGAGACAGGGGTCTGAGGGAGGCTCACAGGGCTCTAACCCGCCAAGCTTTCTGCGGTCTTTTGCTACTTGTCAAGCATTTTGGGCTTTCAATCGCAGTCGGCCGGCCATTGGCCATCTGAAGTTTTAAGCTTCTTTATAGTTTGCTGTCATCCCGACTTCACATCAGTCGAGTCAGGCCTGTCAAACTGCCAAAGAGACCCCCCCCTTGGCTTGAGCGTTCATGCTGCCGGGACTTGGCGGAGCTTGGCGGCATTTGGCCAGCTTGAATCCATCAAATCTTATGGAAGCAAGGCCTTGCTTCGTCGGCTCATCGATAAGCCTTGTTCTTTTGCATTAAGGTTAGATGTTAGATACTTAGCACCGCAAGCTGATTGGTGTTGGGGCCTGTCCTTTGGCTGAGCCTAATTGTATTAAGCTTGGATTGCCCAAGACCCTGGGGAAGCTGCTTGGCTTTGTAAGCGGAGGGCTTGCTATCCGGCCAGGGTTGAGTCGATGGGACATGGAAGGGAGTAGGGGAGAGTAGGGGAGTGCCAGAAGAATGGGAGAGAGGACTACTGTAGTATAAGATCCCCATGATCTGCTTGCCATTGACAGCCTTTTTTTTTGTTGATCAGCACCGCCTTCACAACAATATCCTGTGCCCATTACTTCTCATTACATTCTTTCAAGAGCGCCCCAGTGGCCGCCACCGTCTTTTACTACACTCTAAACAATCATTTTTAATATTTAAACTGATCCTTACCAACAAACCCCATACTACAACAACAAAAACAAAAACAACAACAACAACAACAGCCTTCAATATGCTTTTCACAAACACTCTATCTCTTCTGAGTCTTGCTGCTCTTGCTCTTTCAGGTTCGTACCATCAGTAACCAGGAGCATCCATGGAC
This sequence comes from Pezicula rhizophila, assembly GCA_022190145.1. Taxonomy (NCBI): domain Eukaryota; kingdom Fungi; phylum Ascomycota; class Leotiomycetes; order Helotiales; family Dermateaceae; genus Pezicula; species Pezicula rhizophila. The sequence goes on from JAJONI010000020.1 coordinate 21,049, forward strand.
ATATCTAATTTCTGAATAGCTCCCCATCCTCAACAAGGAACGTCTGAACTTGAGGAACGTCTTGCTGCGCCCGCCCTGACCTGGAAGCCTCGATCTTTAGATGCACGAGGCAATGGCAATGGTATCATCATTAACAGTAACGGCAACGGCAACGGCAACGGCAACAGCAACAGCAACAGCAACAACAATAACAACAACAACAATAACAACAACAACAATAACAACAACAATAACAACAATAACAACAACAACAATGATTTCATCACTATCACCGAAACCGACGTCGAGCAGATAACCGAGATCCAGAGGGGTCGGGAGGTCCAACTCACTGTGGCTGTTGAGAAGCAGATTAGGATCATTGATCAAAGGAGAAGGGCTCAGGACAACGTTCGGTTGAACCACTACAGAAATAGGAACTCAAACCAGGTATGTGATTACATCGATCTGATCTCAGTGCTCTTTACTCACACGCTATTAGAACACCATCATTGTTATCGTTACCCAAGTCATTGACATTCGCGACCAGAGCAACGTGAACACTCGATACATGTCTCGCCAGATCAGGGCCAATAACAACAACAACTTCCAGGATACTGTCGTTGTTGTATCCGAGATTAAGGCTATTACCATTGGAGGCAGCAACAATAACAACAACAATGGCAATGGCAACGGGAACAACCAGAACAACCAAGGCCAGACGAAGACTGAGTCTCCCAATCAACAAGCTCAGCAAGCCTCCGCCACCGCTGCAGCCCTGGCTTCTATCCAGACCTATGACCCATCTGCACCATTCCAAGCTAGCAACCAGACTCAGATCCTGCCCTCCGGGGCAGCAGCACCAAACTGGGGACAGGAAGTTCAGCAAGATCCCGCCGCGATCATCGAGGACAACCAGGCAGCCTTTGTCGACTTCCCGCAACAGTCGTAGACTTAGTCGAGCTCATTGGGGGTAAAACAAGGCAAAAGATTTACGAAAGAGATATGATAATCAGTTCGGAGTTGCCGGTTAACTACGCTGGTCTACTGTTCCTCAGGTCAAATTGGCCAATCTAATGTACATAATGAATATTCTTTTTGCCTTCGTTCTTCTCATCCTCTCCTTTTGGTTACTTTTGCGATGATGACAAATGGAGTAGAGAGAGATTTAGAGGGAAACGGGTAAATTTTCGGGGTGTGGAATGAACTATCATTGTCGGACGGTAGATCCTGAAGATATGAACAGGGCGTTGGGCGGCGAGCCTTTTCTTCTCCTGGAATAGTTCTCTTTTGGAAACTTTTTTAACATGAATAAGATTAAAATTCTAGTTAAAAATCCCTCAAATCTAGGAGTTTGTGGTTTCGTGACCTCGATCGAACACGCACTAAGTGGCACCGCTGAGATTCCTGACCTTGACCTTGACCTTGACCCTGACCTTGCAAAAAAGAAAAAGAAGAAAAAAAAAAGACCCATAAGTTTATGGGCATTAAGCAATGGTCAGAGCACAGTGTCAACGACAAGCATCTGCAGCACTGTACAGTATGCGTTCGGTAAGGAACTGTCAGTCATGGTTTGAACTAAAGCCGGAAACATCAGTCAAGTGCCATCCGAAGAAGGCTTTGATGGTTTCAAAAGCTCGCTTCTTCGGACGAGTTTGACTATGCGTCCTTCATTCACCCCGCGTTTCTGCCGTGTGACCAAGCTGGACCTGTGTTCCCCCGATTATTGTCCCTTGATTTTCTTCCTGGGTCAGATCTTTTGTTATGAGGTGATTTTGGTTGTCTTTGGTTGAGGCGACGGCGACTACCCAAATCAAGCGAGTTACGTAAATGATCTCTTATAAAACAATTCATTCGTACAGTATTTGCTTTGGGGCGTATTTGGTGCTACATGGTGAGCATGTTGTCGTGGTACTCGTACAGTAAGTACATAATGCTCGAGAGGGGGCACTCACTCACAGAGTAACCTTGAATAGTTACTAGTCTCACCTGGAAACACTCAGCATCTAATTTGGCAACAGACAATGGTGAGATTATGGTTTCTTTCCTTGATGATGATGATGACAGTGCCATAGAAAGGGAGCGAGCGTAGCCTATTTCCAAGGGGTGGTGTTTTAAACAGCTTTTACTAAAAGTTTGGCTATCAAATCCAGCTGATGAGGCGCTTCCCACCACCTGATGTCGCTCCTTTCCAACTTCGCCTTTCCCCCTTCTAAGCAGCAGCAGTCTTGAAGCAAGCAAACAACTGTGATCACGATGAAGCGGCGTTTGCCTTGCTTCCAACCATTGATTGGATCAATGTCCCAGTATTGCTGAATCATTCCGTAACCTTCGTACTCTACGCCATCGCGCTATTGACTATATAGGCCGCGTGGGACCGTACCCTTCGCCATCGTTCTATTCTGGTGCTGGCTGAGCTACAAGCGATAGTGCCTCCCAATCTATTCTCTGTAATCTTGGTAGCCTTTGTCGTGCTGGTACAGTACAAGGCTCTATTCTTCTTTTTTCCTTCCCCCACACGCCGTAGAACCAACAACCAAAGCAAACACCACAGGGTGACAGAGCACCATCGGAGTAGCCAAATGAAACGGAACCTATTGACGTCGCCAAACACCAACGAACCAACGAAACCATCGCGCTGGAAACGTTGCAACCCTGGATCTCACCATCCATACGCCAACTACTCTGAGGTGCAGTAGCGACCACACTACCACACTACCACTACAGTACGCTTCCCTACACTGCGCCAGCGCCGTAGGGTCCTTTTAGCAAACAAAACACAGCCCTAGCAAGGAATTCAAGTACCGTCCGTATGACCAGGGCTGCTAGTATCTGGTGTCGCCGCCTCCTTTTATAGAACACACTAACACCCAAGTCTTATATCTCCCTTCTCTTCTCTCTTTCATATACTAATCAATTCCCTCTTTCCATATTCCTTCTTTTCTTGACAAAATCTAGTCACCAACTCGAAACTCCCCCTTCAGCAGCTTACAACAATACCTCCACCTACAATCATGACGCTCAAATCCCTCTGGCTCCGAGCCTGCAACCGGCCCGACTTCCACTCAACCACCAGTTCCCCTACGCCCTCCGAGCCTAAAGCCTTTACAAATCCACACGCCACACCTCATAAAAACTCCCCCACATCCCCACTAAGAAGATCCCCCACCAACCGACTTACTAAGTTCCTCACCAAATCACCCGCGCCCTCCAGAACAAGCAACAGTTCAGAAAACCCCAGACAGGCAAACAAAAACGGAAAAAATAAAGAATATTACGAACCAAAGAGACTCAAGTATGGAGGACCAGTCAGCAAAGATCATCAACAACTGCTCGATAGTTTTGAATGGAATTTCGGCAGGAAAAGAAGTTGTGGATCTTTGAGCAGCTGGCACAGTGGTATTAGCCCTAGGTCGAGTTTGAGTTTGGATTCGAGAGTCGAGGAGAGTGCGGATGAGGAGTTTGGTGGGAGGGAAAAGGAGATCTCGAGGGGCTTGAGGAGGGTTGGCGGTGGGAGGGCGTTGAGGGATAAGGCTAGAGAGGAAGATGACGAGGGCTTGGTTAGGTTTGAGTAAAGAGAGGGAATATCTTACATTTCATGGGTTATGGTGTTATTGGCATTGCTATTGGATATGGCGTTCATTATGTATCAGGACGGGTTGAAGAGAGCTGTATGGAGACGGTTGGATCAACAAATTGGTGGCGTTAACGACTGGGGTTATGGTCATGATCATTCATTAGATGAGTTGGGTGGTAACTCCATTGGCTTGTTCTGATGGCATTGAGAAGGTTTGTGAGAAATAGACAAGCGATATGCTATATTCGATGAAAATCTGATAGATATTGCCAATTATGAGAAACGTTGAAGATTTGAATCAAATAGTTAGGGAATTACTTGCCTACAAACAGAAACGGTCGTGGGTCTTTTAACATCTCCCTTTCCGTTAACGCACTTCGCCCCTCAAATTACAAACTGGGGATTTGAGGTCGGGTACAACTTGATCTACAAGTAATGCTGACCATTTTATATATGCCCACAATATACAATCGACAGACATGCAAAGTAAAGTAACCTCTTTAATTTGAAGGCCAGCCCAAGCCGTGAAGCTAAGCGACCCATGCACTCCACCCATACCCATACCCTTCCTCACCCACTCACTCACGCCTGAGAATCTATCGTATGTCCATGCCATGCCATGCGATCCATATACGCAACAGTAAAGAGAAGCAAAGATCAGAACAACCGACCACACGCCCGTCATGTAGCATGGTCTTCTGATCGTATAATCCCAAGTAAACGCCCATCTTACAAGAACAAGTTCCCCGTAGTCAATTCCTTGAGCCCAATAACCGGAAGCAATAAACGCCTTTCTCAGTTCCCTTTCTTGGCCCATAATGCCCCCCCCCGGCCCCCGCCCCCCCAAATACCCACAGGTACGTACAATGTACAAATCGATCCTATACAGTTCGAATTTCATTCCCAGTCTTCCAACCAGACTGCATTTATCATCCATCCTCATTATGTTTTATGCTGTGTAAGCATCGTCCGTTTCTCCATTCATTGTTGTCCTGCTCTCCGCACCACTTGGCATTGCAGGACTTGGGCTTTTGTTTCTTTTGAAGAAATTCGGCAAGCGAAATCGACTTGGTTTCTTGGTTAGCTTCTTCGCCGCATCCGCCGACATTTGTTTCGCATCGTATCCTTCAAAACTTTCAGCACCAGCCGTCGAACCTGAGTTTTGGCTATTGTTGCTAGTGCATAGCATACCTTTCCTTGCAGTTTGCCCCGATGATGACTTCCCACGTTCTGACTCGTCATGGCTCATAATACTTGTCGCTTTTGTGCTAGGTGACAGCGGCATGTTCCCTGTTGTTGCACTAGTAGCGGCGCTACCGTTTGTTGTTTCGCTGCCTCGTTGTTGATGGGAATCTTTGACAGTTTCTGCTGAAGATATTGGAGTGTCAGCAATGACCGCGTCAGTAACCAAAGATGGCTGAACGCTCAAGCCATTGACAAGTGTACCATGGCTTCCGTTCTGATTCTCAACTCCACTAGGTTGGCCGAGAGATGCTGGCGCGCTTGCCGTGGCGTAGCTTAATTGGAGCTGGCTAGGGAGAGGCTTTGATGAGCGTCGCTGCACAAAAGGTTTGGGTAATGCTAATAACTCGCTGGGTGACGCACCAACCGAGCTGCTGGGCAATTCCTCAGGATCCTCTCGTAACGATTCTACTGGAGATCCCGAGGTTTCTCTATGCCCCGGAAATGAGGTTTTGCTGAGCAATGCCCTGACTCGATGGTGTGATTCTGGATTGGAGGCCAACGTTGCTGTTACACTACCTACCCTCCGTGAGCCTGTTCCATCTGAGGGTGTTGTCAAGCTCATGTTCCGAGGCGAAAAGGCACCATCAATTGCCACCGAGTCTTGTCGGTCGTGTCGAGCCGCCTGTTCTGCCACAATTTTCTGCTCCCACTCAACCTTATTCCGCTCAAGTTCATCAACGCAAAATCTCATAGCTGGCATAACATCCGTGACCCCTTGAAACAATGGAATAGCAAACATGTTCATGAAATTTATTTGAGACTTCCCAAGCTCAATAATCTCTCGAACGGGCGCGGCGACGAGAGCCGAAGGTATTCCAAGATCGGTCTCCATCGAGGCTTGTCGGGCGAATTCGTCAGTCAAAATCATAGTCCATTGCTCTGCTACATGGTATTTTCGCGCCTGTGCAGAATTTAGCTAGAAGATTCCTCTACAGGCGAAACAAACTTACCACATTGCTTATGTCCGCACACTTGATCAGAAGGGAGCATGCCAGTGTTCGCTGTTCATCAAGGGTTCTGATGTTAAATCCATCAGTGCCACCGTTTGCGTGCAATTTATCTTGCAAAAAGCCAAGCTTCTGCATGTAATCAAAATGCAACCCCATATCTGTAGCAAGGATACAGTCGATCATGAGTTTCCTCATCTCAACTCCTTGGAAGGCGGCTGGCCAATGACGACGAAGAATCTGAGAGTATGCTGCGCAATGAAACGACTCAAGCACAGATCTGTCATTGTATAATTGAGCCAATGGAGCATTGAGTGTGACGAGAAAAGCGTTGTTAACACCAGGATGACCAACATCATGGCCGATAGCGGTGATCAGCAATGTCAATGCATCGAATGGTCTGATTAGCTCCGCCAGAGGCGACAAGGGTATCTTTTCACTCGCGGACTCTGATGGATATGGAGGTAGCCTTCCCAGTTGCACGAGGAAATAAAAAACAGCCTGCAAGACGTCGACGACATGACGGAAATTATGGTAGGGCACAAAAGCGTTATAAGCCGAGCGGCTAGCGACCAGAAACCCGGTGAGCTGTTCTGAACGGCTGTTAGCATACGGGATCTGACATGATGCAAACCCCAATTTGGAGTGGGCTTACCTGTCGATATCCGCCACTGCTCCAGTTGTGGCATTGTAAGCGCATGTTGTAGCATCAGCAATGCAGCTTGAAGAAGTTCGTCGTCTGTAAATTCGTGTGCCGAGAAGTTCCAAGTGCCAATTGAATCTGCTATCTTCTCTCGAGCATTTGGTGCCACTGAAATGCGTACATGGGCGAAAGGTTCGTCTTCACCACCTAGTTTGCAGATGCCATCCATCAATCCAGATACCATAGCTTCTCGAAGATACGCATACGGTTTCTGGTCGTCCAGTCCAACCCAGGATCGCTTCCTGCCCCTCTTCATCTCGAGTAAATCCTGTTGCTCTTTTAATGCATCCTTGTGTGAGCGATAAGCGTGTATAGCAAGACTTGGTAACCGCTCGCGTAGTAACGGACTGGTCAATACATCTACAGCTCCGACATCAAGATACTTCATGGTTCTTATCTGGTCTAATGGCATTGATAAAACTGGTGTTTTCTTTGGGTTGGCCCCAAATGGATCTTGGTCTGACAAGGCAGATCTTGACCTCGTGTGCGTCCGCTCTCTTGTGCGTGAGCTTTGATGTGGTATGGCAACCACTGCAACCGGAACAAATAGTCTTGATAAGCTTTGATACTTAATCTCTCCGGCGAGCCATTGAAGGAGGTCAATGCCGTAGATGCTTTGAGCTGTTTGATTTTCATTCATTTCATCAACTTCCCGTCGCGAGCTGGGAGAGGGTGTACGGATATCTCTTGAAGGAGGCTCTTCCACTTCGTCGTCGTCGTCGTAGGGAATATCTACAAGCACAAGAGTCGGTATTAGGTCCACAACTGTGGTCTTATTCAGTTCAGACAGTTTGGATATACACGAGTCTCCTGAGGAGCAGATATATACTGGGCATTGTCAGCTGGGTGGTTCTCTCCCAAGTGGGCAGTCTGGCATACCTTCACTAAAGGTTTCAAGTAGAGTATGAAGATTCTCATCCACGAAACCAGTTTTCCCCAAGACAGGCGCAATTACTTCTCCATTACTACTCTTTAAATGCGCAAGGGCGGGGTCATCAATCTTAACCAGCCTGTCCTCTCGGGCTGCGCGGTCCACATAGACGACGTTGCATGCAGCGTAGTCCATGACTGCCACAGCCTGCGCGCACCGCGACACCAGAAAAGTTGTGTCCTAGTGCCCCCAATATGTTTGACTCGGCCTCAATCGATGCGGTGGGGAAGAATATATATGGATGAGCCCAATGTCTGACAGCTCTTTATCAATTTCCGAGACCCGTCGCACAGGAAATGGCTCGAGCGTAACAACGGCTTTCAGACGACTCTCCAACAAAGGCGCCACGTCTATGTCTTTGTTGTATTGATTGAAACTGAGCGATATGTCGCAGTACGCCACGCTGCAATACAAATGATACAGTGGTTTCGGGTGGTTGTGGAATCGGCTCGGTGCAGGTATCGAGGGGTCTTCGAGGGAGGGACGACTTCGAGCGATCAATTGTGAGCTGGAGTGTGATTCAAAGCCTATCCCAGGCAGCAACTCAATGGTAGGAGGGCTTTCAAAAAGGTTGGTTGAGGATTCGAAGAGGTTGGTCGGCGACACATCAACTGCGTTCGACCTGATAACATTAGGACTCGGAATGCGTGCGTAGATTGTGGGCGGATTGGGCGTGAGCGAGCGCAGAGAGGTGCGTTAGAGGGTGAAAGAAGGATCAATTGTCATGTCGATGTCGATATGGTTGGTCGCGTGGTGTTGCTGTATGGAGGAGTATGTTTGAGCGTCTGAACACTTCACCTGTTGAGGTTGTTCTGGGGGAGGGTGTGCAGTGTAGGTCCAGCATACCCAGCAGGAATGCGCTAGGGCCAGATGTGGAAGTGCGATGGAAGGGTTCTCGAAGGACTGAACTTAAGAACACACCCAAGATGGTAGGAGATTTGCGCGCCCCATAAGATTCGCTATGACACGGTCGTACCTTGCCCTGTGGAACCTGACCTCTCCCCTCTCTGCTGCTTCGGTCAATCGAGTCGAATCGTTTAACTCGCCGGGGAAGAATTAATAATAATACGAATTACTATCAAGACTACGATAATCGCAGCTACTGCAATCGCAATCGCAATCGCAATCCTTCAGGGTCTTTGCACCGAATTGTTATCTTCAACTCTCGCAAGCGGAATGCCAGGCGAGTAACGATCCCACAGAAACAGACTACAAGGTATGCATCTCCGTCCTCAGAAAATAAGCACAGTGATGCATCCGGCACCCAGGCTCGATTCAGGCTCTAGCCTCGGCCTTACAGCGCATTTTGAGTTGCTACAGCCAACACCGTCAGCGATTGGCAGCATGAGCTGCGATGTCACCTACCTGTCGCTGTTGCAGTGATGGACTGGTGCCGGTACTTCGAGCTGCAGAAATAAACGTCAAGTCATCCGCGTAGAGTATACAAGCATCACTAACCACTTCATCCGCCGACGTCCTTTGAATCACTAAGGCTGGTCCCCTTGAAATACCCCAGACCACACCACCTTCCTCTTTGCTACTGCCTATCCCCTGGGCGGCTGACGACAATGAAGGCTACCAACCACAACTAATAACTTCTACTTAAGAGGAGCACCAAGAATGATTCTCGCAATCGATGCTACGCCACACTGAAAATCCCCGTTGTTCCCGTGGGCAAAAAAAGGGTTAAGGTGTAAGCTGGAAAACCCCGAGAATCAGCAAATCGTCCTATCACAGTATCACCCCTCAATTTTAATCAATCTGTCATCGATCGCTGCTGCAGCCTTCCCAACTCGTAGGCAATCGCCGAACGGGGACCCTGTATCTGATATCTCGCCTGCACAAATCAAGTCTCAGTGCAGACACATAGAAAATCCAACAGCAGATGCCCACTATGCCCACTGCAAAAGATAAAAACCAAAAAAATCATGGCGTATGGGTGACCACCGCTTTCGTCATCCACTCAAAACCCATAATTTGTACTGTACTCCTTTGTGCTATTAGCAGTTCGAGTAGCCCCGAGGCGTTCGTCCACTAAAACCCAGTTAAAGCCAGGTCTTTCCTTGCAAGTGGTACGGGTGCCTTGAACGGCTTCCTAAATAAGAAAGCGTGCGTTGTCGAGATAGGCACTTTTGCAAGAGCAGACGAACACGTGAACCAAGACACTTCTGCTCTCTGGGCCAATTATGTTCAAGCCCTTTTCAGTGGAGTTACCAATGCTTGCTGCAATGCTCGCTGCCCGGATAAATTTGTGTATCGGCCTTAATTGATGCTTAAAATGTTTTGGTGCTTTTTCAATAATAATAAAAAACATGAGCAGAGAAAAGTGGCAGGTCGTTTACGTCAGTTAGTATTTGGTTAGAGAAGTACTGACGAATATGATCTTGAAGAGGGGTAAGGAGCCTTGGCGCTGACCACATTTGCTGGATCCCTTCACTTCAAAAGGACGAGACCGGACGCAACTCACCATTTTGCTGAACCGAGCAAGCATGCCTTCAAGTCTAGTACAAAATGGAGTGACTGATAGTACAATGGAATCATGTGGTTGTACTAGAAGCAATAGAAAGAAATATGTATACATATATATTTAGACAGCAGAAAGAGAATGTGAAGAGCATTAAAGTTTATCACACAAACATGCACTCTACTGGCACACTTTATTCTTCTGTTATACAATGAGAAAACCTTCTGGCCAGAATCTCCCTGGGTTCCTAAAAATGACATGAAGATCCACACAAACAGTACTGTCTTCCCTTAAACACCGTGCGCCTTCCCTCCTCTGTCGCCGTCTAGCCTTGTGATTGCATAGGCTGACTCATCTGCAGAACCCTTTGCATTTCCTCTATATCTTCCATAACTTCTTTAAAGATCTTGCCCAGTTCTTGCGCTACCGTGTTCCGGTTATACTCCCCTCTCAATCCCCACAGTGCATCCATCAGCTCGCGGTTGATCTGTTCCAGTTGTTCTATGGAAAATCCACTAGACCTCTCTACGAGGTTCTTGAGCAGAAACGCGACATAGGTCTCGTCTAAGATGAGATCTTTCTGGGAAGACGCTGCCGAAGATGTTAGCTCAACTAGAGAATCATTCAGTAGATTTGCGAATCCATGAGGTCGAGAAATGGTTGCAGGCCGTAGAGGTGCATTAAATGCTGGGACCGCTGGTGTCTGAGAGTTATATTGACTTCCAGAGCTAGGTGTTTGCGAGGGGACGACAAGAGTCCCTCTTGCGAGACCATGTGCTTGTGAGTGAGGCCATTGTTCCTGGCTGCTGCTGGTGTTATCTGATGGGCCGGTGTCTCTTTGGGAGTCTCGTTGTGTATCCGGTAACTGCGAGTCATGATACACAGGACTTGAGCCATCGTCATAGCTGACTCCATTGGTAGCTTGAGTACTCCAGCCCTCCGACGTCTTCTTGCCTGATGTTGTTGTGGATGCGTCGTTAATAAGCGCACGTGGAGAGGTGTCATGAGATATTTGCTGGAAGGCCGATATTTGAGTATTACGTGCAGTTGCAGGGACCGGTGGTCCGCTTAGTGCGTTGGGCCACTGCTGATTATGTTGCTGTATCGTCTGAGAAGTGTGCACATTGTCATTTGTACTGCTCATTTGGATGTCCTCCCCACCACTGCGGCGAGATGGAGCCGATGTGCCATTGCTAGCCCGCTGGTGTCCTTCAGAATCTCCTGAAACCCCATTTGATAAACCACTGGGAGTTTGAAAGGGCGTAACCAAGGGAGCCGGGCGTCCTTTTGGAACAGCTGCACCAAGGGTCAATGGCCCGCCATCGAAAACCTCAGCATCAGGATGTTCCGTTTGCGACATTGAACCGAACCCTAATTCGGCTTGAGCACGTAGCCTGTGTTTCTCCTCTCTCTCCTTTGTTCTTCGCAGCTGTCTGAGATACACATTTTCACAATCAGCGAACGCTGGGTTGGCTTCAATAGATGCAATGTCAACCTCAACATTGGAAAGGAGTTCATTCGCTTTGAGAGTTCTTTCTTTGTCACCAATATGTTTCGAATCCTTAGCAAGAGTTTTTATGTCCGCCAAGAAGTCCTTTGGCCGCGCATAGAAACCGTTAGACAGCCGCTCTTCGATGGTAGTAGTTTCTAAGTTGTAAAAGAACTTCCCACTAGCTGTCTCGCGTAACCCTTCTACACCATCTTTGTCCTTATCAAGCTCGAATGGCCTGAATGTGGCAGTGGGAATGTCTGGCCGCACAAAGTTAGGATCCTTTTCATCGTATAGATACTGAAGCTGGCTCTCGGGAATGACAGGTTGTCGGAATTTCCGGTACTTCTTCTGGATCTGGTCCATGATAGGTTGGATTTGGACTTTGAGCAAATTGAGCATCTGATGGTCTCTCTTCCTTAGAGCCTTGATCTCTTCTTTGGTGGGAGGCTTCGGAGCAGGTGGAGGCGCGATTTCGAGAACCTCTAGTTTCCTCCTCTTGCGATTCAAAGGTTCTGGGAAATCCTTGGGCGCTTTTCTTACGTATGTAGCAATGTTTGAAAAGAACTCCTCTCGAGCTTCCTATTGTGTATTAGCCCTTCTACTTCCTCATACGACAGGGATCACTTACTCTAGAGGGACGTTGGATGGCAAACCGATTCTTCTTCGAGAAACCGAACAAATCTCTGAGCAGGTCCGGGCTGATCTGATCAAGAGGAGTGTCTGTTATGCCTAGCACTAACACAGGATCCGTTGGAGGTATAGAACGGAGGAGACCAATAAATGTAGTAATCACTGCTTCACTCAGGGTATGATACCACGTATCAATTCCAGGCAGGTAGATAACACTTGGCTTGTGACGTTTGACTTCAGCAAATAATTGGACAATGGCTGTTTCAGCGGACTGCAGTCAAATTAGTATAATAACCTCAAAAATGTACCGGTGTAACTTACCCTAGCCGAATCAGCAAAGATGGTTGGCAGGTCGAAACTTTGAACGTGTAATCCCTCGAAATGATTGAGAAGAGCTCCTCCAAGATAGGATTGGCCCATACCAGGGTCACCGTAGATAAGTAGTCGTGGACGGAAAACTCTTGACCTTTCAAAGTCCTGCTGTAATGTCTCTCTATCAAAGCCTTGGTCTTCATCCTCATATTGTTCGTACATTGCCTCTTGCAGCGCAGTGGTCTTTTTCTTCATAGGTATCAATCCATCCAAGAGCGTTTCTACATGCTTGAGTTGATCTCTCAGAAGCGGTTCTACAAGTTTGGGAAGTGGCGTAGCACCAGAAGATGTCGAACGTTCTGAGGAAGGTATCATCTTTTTAACAGAAAGCATAAAGTCCTTTGCGGTGATTTTGATTTTGTCGGGATTCACAATGAGCTTTTCGTTGGATGAATATATCTGAGGATAAGTGCGCTGAATAGCATTCAACGCTGCTTCCGTACAGAGAGCACGAAGATCAGCGCCTCCATAGCCTTTGGTGATGTAGGCAAGACGTTCTTTGAATGCGTCATCGATTCCCCAGTCCTTTGTATGGATATTAAGGATAGACTTCCGACCCTCAAGATCTGGAAGAGGAAAGTAGAACTCTCGATCAAAACGTCCCGGTCGTCGGAGGGCGGGATCAATATTGTCGGGTCTGTTAGTGGCACCAATAACAATAACCTGGCCTCGGCCATCCATACCATCCATCAGCGCAAGCAGTGTAGAAACAATCGAAGCGTGTATCTGCTCCTGCTTGCTAGAACGGACAGGGGCAAGCCCATCAATTTCATCGAAGAAGATAATACTGGGTTGAGTCTTCCTAGCCTCCTCAAATAAGAGTCGAAGTTGTCTCTCTGCTTCACCAACCCACTTGCTCAGAGCGTCGGCACCTTTGCGCATGTAGAAAGTGATCTTCCGGCCCCCGGAACTGACACTGGCAGCAAGAGCCCTTGCAAGAAGTGTTTTTCCTGTGCCTGGAGGACCGTGGAAAAGAACACCACGTGGTGGAGTTACGTGGAATTTGGTAAACAGCTCTGGATATAGTAACGGCATTTGAACCATTTCTTTGAGCTGGTCAATGTGGCCTTCGAGACCTCCAATCTTGGTGAAATCAACGTTCTGGTCGACACCGAGCGGATCAGCATCAGCCAATGCCTTCTGACTTTTGACTTTCCCAAAGTTGGCTGGAGTTCCACCCATCGCTGTAGTTGAATCGGCATTATTTGTCTGGCCCAGGCCTGGAAGTAGTCCGGCAGGCATAGCTGAAGTAGGTGTCATTCCAACATTCCCACCTACGTTTGGCCTTGCCATGTTCTCATCATCACTGCTGTCGGAATCAACACCTCCTGTAGCACCAGTTCCCCATGGGCCACCAATTAAGGGGGCAGGGCCTCCCGCTCCACCAAAAGGTCCGTAGGTTGTGTACAAATTTCTCTGCCATGGTTGACTGTTTCCATTACGTCCACGCTTTCCTCCTCGTGTTGGCGTTGGAGCAGCATCTTCTTCTTCAGCATCCATGGCATAGATCTGATCCATAGGCTTGATACTGTAATCGACTGGCTTGCGCTCACGACGACCTTTTGTTACATAAACTATATCGGCATCTTGCATCATTCTCCGTCGCTTTCTGCTTCCTGCTTTGAGCTCATCAAGCTCCTCGGCCAGTTCATCGGCATCCGGTTCGTCCTCGTCTGATGAACGAGTCCGCTTTCTGGAAGTGCTCTTTGACTTCCTATTTCTTGTACCACGCCCTCTCCGTCCTTGGCTAGAACCGTACTCATCGTCGTTATCCGTTGTCTTGTTCTTCTTGGGCGATGCATCCGAGGCGGAAATTTCATCCTCTCCAGATCCATTCTCTGATGGTGGCTCAAAATCACTACTCTGTTCCTGACTGTTCTTGCCAGGCTTTTTCTGTCCGCGGGTCGAGCGTCGCGTCTCACAGGCTGGTTCAACGGGTAGTTGCTCTTCAGCTCCTTTAGAGGCGGCAGGGGCAGTTGCTCGTGTTGTTCTTGTCCTCAAAACAGGCCCTTCTTCATCATCTTCATCCTCGTCATCGGCATCTGCAACTACTGGGGGTTCATCCTCTTTAGAAGTAGCGCCTAGGTCATCGCCGTCATTATCTACAGCCTGTATGTCCGATACGACAAGTGGGGGTTCATTTTGATCTTCTGCTTCGCCGCCTTCTGCAGCCACAGCTTCAGAATCCTCCTGAGTCCCTGGGCCCTCGTATGAGCTCGTCTCTTTTATCTCTTCCTTTATGGTAGAAGCTGGCATCGCGCCTTTGGAGCCTCGCATTGCTCTAGCCCGAGGTAAGGCTTCCGGACTTCCAGACTCTCGAAGGACGTGACGACCTGAATTTGATAAAGCAAGAAGTGGTTGCGGATCAATATCGCGAGATTGTGCGCGTGTAGTTCTCCTCGGGCCCCCAAGCCCTGCAGACAATGGCTCGACGCTTGTGCCTGCGCGTGTGCTGTGAGCAGCACTAGTAGCTCTTGTGGTCCGAGGAGGTTGTTGTGGCGTTCCCAACTTCAACTTTACAATCCTGCTTTGCTTTTGAACCGGTTGGACTTCGTCGGCAGACTCCTCGGAATCAGCGATCTTTGATCGTTTTGTCTTCGCCGTGCGTTTTGTAGGTTTAAGATCTTCGGAATCCTCAGCAATATCGTCAATCTCATCGGTGTCAGGATCTTCATATTTTACTGCTTTGGCAGCAGCTGCCCGCACACGTCTGCCAGTCTTCTCGTTCATGACGATGTCTTCTTCTTCCTCGTCTTCCTCGTCATCAAACGATTCCTCTAGCAGACTATCCTCCACATCGTCGTCCGAAACGTCGGAACCTCGGTATCGCGTGCGCTTTCGCGACTGTGCTGAGCTCTTCTTTGACTTTCGAGGCTTTTTAGCAGACTTGCGTGGTTCGTCCTCTCCAGGTGCGAAGTCTTCGTCCTCGGAGTCTGACTTGTTGGGATCGAAGTTGTCAAGTTTGCGCTTTGCAGGCATGACGAATGTATCAGGCCAATACAGGAAACCTGTAGTTAGTATTTTCGCGGGAAATTACCAGAGCAAGAAGCTTCGTTGAGGTATGGCGTGGTCAAACATGAATCATTTCGCGTCGCTGAGGAGTAGATGGGTGGCCTCAGGTCGATGTACGAAAGGTATGAAAGTAGGGCAGGATGCACAAAGAATAGGAAATCGCGGGAATGCAATCAATTCAGAAGTTCGATGAGCAATTAGAGAGAGGTTTAGGGTTTTGATGAAGGTAGCTATTGATGAATGCGACAGTAGAATGATGGCCACAACAATTGAATGAGCTGAAGACCGGGTTCCTTCAGCGCAGCGTTTCGCTCGCTTACCCGCACCGCGCCTTTCGCGCTAGTGAACGCCACGTCCATATTCTTGACTTTTTCTCCAGCGTTGGCTTTGTGCTTCGAGAGCATCAAATCTTCAAAGAAAGCATTGGAAATTTAATAAATATCTCAACCACAACAACCCCGGAGGCTCAAATTTAGATCCTAGAACCCCAGACCAAGCATTGCGACTCAGATCCAAAGCTTTTTTGAGAAAGCTGCAAATTGTAAAACCTCAACTTTTAGAACAGCAGCAAAATATAGCTTCTAGTTCAAGGGTTCTGATACTCGCCGTCGATGATCCATGAGGCTCAAATAAGCTTTCCCGGCCACATGGCCCTGACACCTCAGATTGCGGGGATGGATCCAATCCTCCCTATGTACATCTTGGTCACGTGCCATATAATTGGACCAAGACCCTGTGTTGATCACAGGTCCATTCTCCACATCAACCTGAGCCACCAATACTCCCCTCCCTTGCATTTGTAAACGAAAGATGAGATAGATGTCTTGCAGAGGGTTGAAGCCATCTCCCCAGTTTCTTGATACTCCAGCAAGATGGTGTTTCTCATGACGACCTGAGGCAGACAAGGCTGAATCAATGCCTGGCTGGCCTGAGGACTGACTGACTTTCAGCCTTAAGCACGTCGCAAAGTGTCTGGAATCGCGGAAAACATCTCATCAACATTACCTGAACAACAACCATGCCTCCCGAAATAGTTCTAGACAATGAAGAATATGCGTCCTCCGAAGATTCTGACTTTGCGCCCGATGCTATCCCCACGCAAGATTCCGAGGACTCGGGGTCCGAAGCGGACGAGCCATCTATAGAAAAACCCAAAGTAAAACCTGCGAAGAGGAAACGAGGAGATGAAGAGGAAGCGGAAGATGCTGGGTTCGAAAATTCGGGTGATGAAGCTATAATTGAGAAGGGTTTGAAGAAGCAGAGGAAAAAAGGAAAGAAGGGGAAACATGCAGAGGAACTGGAGGATGACGGCGGAGAGGGTGGACTGGTGAAGACAAGGAGTATGCGGGCGCAAGAGTATGTAGACTCTTTTTTCTGTTGATTTCGCTGTATACTGATTAGTGCTGAGTAGGAAGGTCGAAAAGAAACCTTTAGTAGACGCATCCACATCGACGATCGACGTTGACGCGTTATGGCACAGCATGATTTCAGGCAAGCCTGTGACGAACGGATCTGAGATGAGTCCGCCAGCAATCGTATCATCGATTGAGAAAAAAGCCCCCCTAAGTTCAACCTTGCAGAAGCAGGCTATTACATCACCACTTAGCAGACCCGCGTCTCGCGAGACAAGTACTCTTAGTGATGGCCCGGATTCCATGATCATGATCAAGCGGACATATAACTTTGCTGGCAAGGTGCACATAGAGCAGAAGCTAGTTAGTCGATATTCAGCGGAGGCAAAACTTTTTCTTGCCTCACAAAACACCACAGAAGCACCTGCTACAACCCAATCAGAGCCCGAGTCACCATTTACAAAACCGAAAAGACCTCCAAAAAAGGCTCGGAGGTCAAGGTTCGAGCCAGTTACTGAATTATTGCCTCAGAGGACGGATCTATATTTCGGTGTGCGGAAAGATACTGAAGAAGTACAGGCCGGCATATCTAATAAGGACGCCAAGAAATTGAATACAGTAGAAAAGAGCGCAATGGATTGGGCAGGCTTTGTCGATAAAGAGGGGATTGCGGATGAGTTGGATGCCGCCGGAAAGGCGAAGGGTGCATTTAAAGACCGACAAGAATTTTTGGCCAGGGTGGAACAGAAAAAGGAAGAAGAGGCCCGGAGAGCAAGGCTGGCTGGGAAATAACCATGTATGTGAAATAAAGCTCCCACTTTACAAAGTACCATTAACGATTGTGTAGAATAATGAATTATACATCATGAAATTCAGAAGCGCATAGCGATGGTTCATCGCAAGCCCACTGGCTATAACTTTGCCTTCTCAGTGCCTTTTGGAAGAATCTCAATATCCTTCCTACGGTCAGAAACTCAGAGTTAGTTTGCTTCTTCTAGTGTATCGGGAGTAACTCGAACATAATTCAGGAGCAATGAGTAAGTTCAGGCAAATTGACTTGGGGAGCTTAAGACTTACCAAGGCAGTCCCAGGTAGTCCCACATGAAATGGAATCTGTCAGGACCGATATTAGCCAGGAATCAAGACCAAAAAAGTTAAGATCAAACATACCGATCACTCCCAAAGAATGGTTCCTCATCGCCCTTATCATTCCTCACCCACATCCACGGTGCACCAAACGCGCCTAAGTCAAGGACCTTCTTCGTATTGTCCAATAGGCAATCCTTCCACTTCTTCTCATTGGCCGCAGCGAAAACCACCTCAATCTCCTCCTCAGAAATAAGCTTGGTTGCAGCAAGAGCGCTTCGGAAACCATCTGGAAGAGTAATGTTTACTTGGGGTGGAATCCACATGGCGTGAAACAGCGCGAGCCATATTTGCTCGAATTTATCTTGTGGAAATGTTGCTTTGATGTAGCAAAGTGCCCTTTGTGGCTTTGGGAAGGATGTTAGATTCTAGTCTAAAGAAAGAGAAGAGTGATATCTGTCTTACGAGAAGGGTTAGAGGTGGAAAGAAGTCAGGGGTCTCAATTTCTGAGAGTCCATGGTAGATTTGAGCTCGCTTTGAGTCAAATTTGCCATACTTGGCTTTTGCCGGGAGAGTCCATGGTGGTTTATTGCCTATACTAGATGATTAATTGTGGATTTGTTTAGACGCAACGGGAAATAGATCTCTGTGAGAAATGCAGGTAGTACAGCAAAGAATAGGTAGAGTGACTTCATCTCAGTGCTCATCCCAGTGACTAAGTTGCTTTAAGGTACTGAGAAATCTTGGAGACCACACACGCACCCCCAAGAGCGGCACTAATTAATACCAACAGCAGGAAGGAGTAGACAGTGTAAGAGCGCAAAGTCAAACTCCATAGAAATGAAAAGACTCTTACCACTGCCAACATTGACACCTCCCAAAAAGATTGGATGAAACCTTTTAAACAGTCAGCCCAGTTCCATTCCATCAAGCGTTGGGGGAAAAGAACACAGACTCTACAGAAACATCGTGGCTAGCAAGAATCTCCCTCTGCTTAAGAAGATACGACAAAGTTAGAAAGCCGTAGAAAGATGCTAGGGATCACTACATTAATAGAGAGCGAATAATGAATGGAAGGGCATGTCGCTACATACAGCAATCAAGATAACAATCAATATGACCGCCCATGATATCGAGCGTCTCACTGTCAAATCGCACGGCGTGCGCTTGTAGCTTGTATTTCGGCGTCCTTTAAGCTTCAAGCAAACAATGATGAAGAAGGAATGGTGAGATTAGAAATCAAGAAGTTACACTAGAAGGCCGTTTATCTTCTATACGCATACGTCCGTAAGACGTAGCTAAAAAGCGTGAAACCCGGGAGGGGAGGGAGGGTTACTCACGTAAAGCCTCGGTTGGTGGTTGAGGGAGGACCGAGAGACCCTTGCCCATGATCACTAAACCTCACATCCATCACCCCTCCGAGCCTCAACAGAAACATAAAGTTACAGAGACAGGACGGTAGGAAGGAAAGGAGGAATGGCCATTGAGATTCCGATGATCCATCAAATTATTTACATAGAACTATTTCAATTGAGATAATTGAGATTTCTACTCGCTCCAAATCAACCATGACTTCAGGGAAGCAAGTAGCTTTGATTGTTGGAGCGAGTCGAGGTATCGGGAGACAGGTGGCCGTTGATCTGGCAAAGAATGGGTATACTGGTAAGCCATCTCAATGGAATCGCAGCAGTAGCATTTCTAATACAGTGAGTAAACAGTTGTAATAGCAGCAAAGTCAACCAGCGATGCCTCATCCACCGTGCCATTCCCCCCAGACCCAGTACGTATTCTAGGAGGAGTTCTTCTTGCGGCATCCTCTTCCAGGACGTTTTCTCTCGAGACATGTCTTGGGAGCAACAATTCCCAAATTCCCTACAGAAGAAGTAATTACTAACTCCGCGCTTACGGCAGAACTCTCAACAATCCACCATAAGCACTGTAGAGCGAGAAATCCGCGAAGCAGGTGGTGAAGCCACAGCTATAGCTGTGGATACCAGAGATTTCGACAGTGTACAGAAGCTTGTAGATCAAACAATCAAGGTACCTACCTATTTTCTATTTTTGCTTCAACAGGAGGGGAAAAGTCTAAATCACATGCCATTCAGTTATACGGCAAAATCGATGTTCTGATCTATAATTCTGGTGCAATCTGGTGGGCATCAGTGGAAAACACACCTATGAAACGTTTTCAACTAATGCAACGAGTCAACCCGGAAGGGCTTTACGGCACTATTCAAGCCACACTTCCACACTTCAAAGTCAACGGTTGGAAAGGACGGATCATAGTTGTCAGCCCACCAATTTATTCTCGATTTTTCAGGGGTAAGACAGCGTATGCGATGGGTAAGGTGGGCATGAGTGTGTTGACCAAGGGACTTGCTATGGATTTTGAGAGGGAGAGGAGGGATGAGATGGCTATAACTAGTATATGGCCTGCTGTCGTACGTTTTCCCTTTCAGACTCCTCGTTCTAAAAACCAATCTTCTAAGTTTTAATTGCTTATTTGCCTACCAAATCGACAGTCAATCGAATCAGCAGCAACCGGATCAATGACGAAAACTGACCCAACAGCCAAAAAAGACCTCCGCAAACCAACAATCTACTCCGACGCCATTCTAGCAATGCTCCAAGCACCAGCCAAAACGGTCAACGGCTTACTAGAACTAGACGAGGACTTTCTTAGAAACTATGCCGGTGTTAAAGACTTCTCTAAATATTCTGTCGTGGAGGGAGCCGAGCCGAGGAGGATCATGCCAGCTAAGTTCCCAGATCTTACGGTTGCAGAACAAGCAGATGAAGGCAGACGTACCGATTCTGTTAAGATGAGAAATTCTAGGCTTTGATATATCGGTATCAGCTGCAAATTCAAGGAAAAAAGCATCTCTGTACCTAATCAGAATCCGCGGTTAGACATGCCGGATTTGATTGGGACCTAGATCGTTAAGCTCCATCTAGATCTGCGTCAAAAGCTTAAGAGGCCCTACAATGAATGTTACAAATCATGTAGCTAGCACCTAGCTTCCATTTAAGCTTTTCACATTTCACATTCAAGGTGCAGATTCAGTATCCAGAGAAAGACGATGATCTTTGATTATGCGGTACAATGCACTCTGTCTTAGAAAGTGTAGGAGACGCTGAAGTACAATGCCAAATAACGACGATATGAGGAGCCCGGCCATGAAACAAGGGAAAATGAGACCATGAAATTGACCAGATGCAGCCAAAACGTCCGAGAACCAGACCCAGGTAAAAGAAACTACAAGATTCGAACTTTTTGGAGCATTGATTGCTATCATCTCTGAAGCAAGAAAAGCAGATTACCACCCATCAGACATTCACCCCTGCTCTCATAGAAGAACCTTCCCTCATTGTCTGTGAGGCTTTGCAGCATTGCACATCTTGTTTTTCCAGATCTCCATCTCCATAACTATTGGTCTGAATCTTTCTGAATCTTCTTCACCGTGCTCGCAGAAAGAGGTGGGAAGCCGGTCTAATAAAAGGAATATAGTATTCGACCAAATCGCTCAAGTGTGAGACGCCTGTACACCGAGTAATGCGACCTTGATGAACGCCGTTAAAAAAAATTGTATGGATGCAGACGCATGAAAATGTGTCGACGGTACGTAAGAGAGGTTGTGTAGTAGCTTCGTAGGCATTGAAGAGCCATAATCGTTGTCATTAGAAAAAGTGGGTGTATATCTTAGAGTTCTCGTGTACTTCCATTTCCTGCGAAGTGTATTAATAAAAGGAATACCTTTTTGGTCTCATAGTACATACCATCTTGAAAGTATTAAGCTCCTCCTTGATCTGTTGGGCGAGCATTGGAGTGAGGCGATTACACGTAGCAATCTCACCTCTACGGTCATATTCCCCACTTGGCCATGTGTCATGGAATTGTATGCGTGGACTAAAGGTTGCATTTCTTTTCAGGATGGTGCCTTGAGGTGTGGACGGCACACTCTTAGAATCGCCACGGAATCTGAGTGCAGACATGAAGTAGTCCTCTCCGCCTAATGTTACTGACCCAGTGCGCCTATGGCCTTGCTGATCGTCATTTGGTGTACTAGGAGCAGAGGAGTTTGGCGAGTCATTGACATTTGGGATTTGGGGGAGGTGGAAATTCGGCGTTTTGTTGTCAGAGGGTCGGACGACTGGAGATGAGTTACTAGATGCTGAATCTGTACCAGACCCTGTCGTGGCATTAGTATGATTATATATGGAACCAACAAAATGTTCTTCCTTACGCTTGAGGATGCCTTTCTTGACAGCAGCAAGAACCTCCGCACGCTCCTTCTCTCCACCAACAATGCTTCGTCGAGCACCTGAGTTCTCTGTGCTAGAGCT
The DNA here is from genome assembly GCA_022190145.1 of Pezicula rhizophila. Taxonomy (NCBI): domain Eukaryota; kingdom Fungi; phylum Ascomycota; class Leotiomycetes; order Helotiales; family Dermateaceae; genus Pezicula; species Pezicula rhizophila. The sequence goes on from JAJONI010000020.1 coordinate 43,180, forward strand.
GCCAAGACGATCCTGGATTTGTTGTCCAGCGGCCACCGCATCAATCGAATTTCGCTCGAGACGCGGATAACCTGTTCCACCGCCACTTTGCTCGTGTGGATTAACGTTTACATTGACCTTCTCCCGCTCGGCTTCCACAGTAACCATAGAGACCTGAGCCTGACTGACCTCCGGCAGAGCAGCGTCTGCAGCTGGAACCCCGATAACGGACTTTGGTCGGAATAGCCCAACAAGAGATCGAGTGGACTTTTTCATGCCCTTGCCCATTTTTCTAATCATTATCGAAGCGGAGGACGCAGTCGAAGATATAGAAAGGTTATCAGTCGACCCTGTGAAAAAGTTGCCTTGTCCAGAGTAAATACCCGATCCAATTCCTCCTGCTTCTTGCTGAGCCGCAATTCTAGCCTGTTCTGCATCCTGTTCCTCCTGATATCGATCCTTTCGTAGTTTGGAACGATCTACACCAGCAGCAGACGCAGCATTATTTGCAGCGTTATTCTCGGCTGATGCCTTACGAAGCTCTGCAGCGCTTCCAAACGAGAAGGCTCTTCGTAGTCGTGAAGACTTACTCTTTTTGCCATCCTTTTCATTTAAAGCTGCCAATTGTTGAGCTGCGGGACTTCCAGATTTGGTAGCGGCCTGCGCGTTTATTGTTGATCTTGTGGAAGGCTGCAGGGCTGCATTGACTGCTGATGCGAAGGAATCCTTGGAAGTCGAGGACTCGGTATTCATTGTCATCGGTTTCGACAACGGGGAAGGGTTCGCAATTCTCTTCGCGGCATCGGAAGACGAAGCACGAGGTGGAATATTTACGAGTCTTGGCTGGTCAACTTTGAGCGGTGTCGTTTCGGCGACAACAGACGCATTCGACGATGGGGCGGGGTTTGAAATCGCCATTGATACGCTTGCTTCTCGCTTGGAAGCCTGCAATCATATTAGCGTATTAGCGAAATGAATAGCCCATGGCGTGTTGATTGGCTGAGGGTAAATTGCCAAAAAGGTGGAATTGCTGATAAACATGGATTTGCAACTTACCGAAGAGGGGCGGGAGCTGCTTCGAGTGGAATTGACACTATCACTGCTACCATTTCTCCCGTGGGATGTTGTGGGCCGAACACTAACGATGGGCGAGCTTCGCAAAGGGTCTACAGGGTATCGTAGCTGTTCGGTACGAATAGGTCCAGGTGAACTATGAACTTGGCGATGTCCTTGAGTAGGCACACTCGTTACCAAAGGGTCTGTCTTATAATGAGTGTAATCCTGGGCATCGATTGTGTGGATGCTTCGGCGTCGGTATCGCTTCGCCTGTTCTGGCTGGGAACGGTTGAATTGCGTACCGTCTTTGCCAAGATTCATACTTTGGGGGATCTGGAGATTCAGTCCTTGTAGTGAATTACTCTGTTGTGCTTGCTGCACAGAATTCCCGTAAAAATTCTGAACATTAGGCATGTTTGCCAGCGAAGGAGGCTGAGGGCTAGATTGCTGATTATTTGTAGAAAAATCGGCTCGACGGTTTGCAGGTCGACGATACCGGTCAGGGGATGCTTTCACTGGGGATGAGAGTGATGGGGGAGCTAGACTTCCGGAAGAAGAGGTAATAATAGTTGAGTGGGGGCGGGGAGCTCGAGTAGCAACTCGGGCGGTAGATGCAAGAGAGAAGTCATCCTTTGAACCTGAGTGGTGACCTAAAGATGACAAGTCAGAAGATGACGATGTTGACGATGTCGAAACTGAGGCATCAGCAGGATAGCGTGTCCGCGGAACAGCGTTGCCACGATCACCTTGTTGAAATGTCGGTATCTGGGGTGCTGAGGAGGTTCTCTGGTCTGCTCGAAGATGAGGCCCACCTTGAGCACGCTGACCAAGCGCTGGGGTGCTTGTGAACGCGTACGGAGCAATAGGCGCCATTGATGTCTGCCCACGATAATTTGATACCGCCTGGCCATTGTTCATCCCATGATAGCTGTTCCGGTTTCCCTGGGAGTTGTTCACGGGGTACTGGATGTGTGGCTGGTTTTGTTGTGTCTGCAAAATTCCAGAAGCAGAGGAGGGGCGTGTCTGAAGCATAGTGACGGTGCTGGACTGTTGTGGAAACGATTGTACAAGAGCAGCCATAATGTGACTGCGGCGCCCTCTGAAATTCTTCAAGCTAGCTCCCTTTTTTAATGCCCGTTTATAGTTTCATTCGCAGCTGGTGATATTGTGGTTGTGGGAATCTATGATGCACAGTCGTTAGTAAGTTGAGATGGGAGTTGTTTTGAAAGAAAGTTTATGTTTGAGGCTCGTGAATGCAGTGTTTAACGAGGAAGGGTCAAGCGCGTGGGAAGGCAGTGGTTGTCTGGTCACAAACCTCTCAATGAAATGCTGGAAGGACAGCAATGATTACGAAGATGGCAGAAGGGAGAACAGCCAACGCGAGTGAACGCTTGACTGTGTCGTATCGAATCGAAGGAGGCCTGCTCGGGATAGGGGTCAGAGAACACTATCACCGTGAACTCTGAACGAACCCTAAAGCTATCATAAAGACGACGATGAGCAAGGACGAAATGTATACTGGAAGATGCAATTCCAACCTCGCGAGCGTTCTTCTCTCCGTCGGGACACGATGTCGTTAAGGTGGTCGAAAGAGGGACGACCGGTAAGGTCCAGGTACGTAGTATTTCTGCTGCGGGAGAAGCGAGAGTCGTGGTCGTGTTGGAATGGAGGGAGGTGAGACACAAGGAAATGCAAGACAGAGATGGAATACAGTAGAAAAAGAGATGGGCGGGGCAATCGACAATTGGGAGATTCGATGGTATCCAGGTCTCGAGATTGTCAAAGCCTGGTGAGAAATGGAGCAAGAGAGTAGTGAAGCCTTTCGAAAGTCAACTCTCTTCTCCTCAACTCATACTAGGCGATGCCAAAAGGGGCTCTAGCGCGGGCGCGCCCCTAATAAACTTCCACTCGTGCACGGGCAAAACATCAATCAACCCTGGGACTTTCGGTCTCCTCCAATGCCCTTTATTATAGGCGCCACATCAGCGATGAATGACGGAGAACCGCTGGGTACTGTACAGAGTACATACGTACGCCCGTCACTTTCAATCGCGTCACCCAAGCAGAAGAAAATAGCAATAATAATAACAATGACTGTTTCCCAGCCCATGCTCTGTCTTTTCTTCCAGGTTTTTACCCTTTTGTTGTTCTCCCTCTCTTCCACCTGGTTTTATGCTTCATACGAGTCACCCATCTACCCATCCGCGCAGATTTGCGGTCAACGGTGCCTGGAGATGAGATACGGGTTACAGTAGACTCCGGTATAGACACTACTCGTATTATAAACGAGCACCTGCAGCTTCCTCCGCCGATGCCGACGACTATTCACTCTCGATTAATTTATGTTCCAACTGTACTGTACTTAATGTACTGTACTGAACTGTACCAATTTTTACCCCTGGATTGAAGCCCCGGTAGGACTAGCTAATTATCCCAAAGCCGCTGCGTATTTTGGCACTGAGCCATACTTAGTAGTTACAATAGCGTACCACAGAGTGAGCGGCATGGAGATGGTATGCTGGTCAATTCGCATTAACTAGTGCTCCCTAAGATTTATGAGGCGTCTATAGAGTTGAAACACTGGCTACAGACATCCTGTGAGACGTCTCCTCCCAGGAGTCAAATATCCTCCGCAATTGCGCACTTTGGCCAGACAGACGGCTGCACGGCAAGAACTCTCATCCGCATACAGGACGTCCACAAACCATTTCACGGGCGACGTGGACTTGCGAGTGCCCGCAGAATAAGCTGGTATCAGCAACAAGATAAAACGACTTGCATGTGTTCGGGCAACTTTGGAAGGACAGACAGACCCTTTTACACCAATGGCAACGTAATCCATGAACATTTGGAGATGCATTCAAAATGCACAATCCTAGAATTGTCTTCCTTAGGTCAATTACCTGCATGTTGAGGCTAGCATCGGTCAGGGGTTAGGATAGGGACCTTGAAGGCCCCTCGAAGAGCCAAGTTTATGGTGCAGTAGGCTTCTTATCTTCTCGGACCGGCAGCAAGAATCTAGAAGGATTAGATGAGTAGTAATCCTTTGCTCTCTATCTGCAACGTCAAGAATCTCGTTCAGAGGCTGAAGAAGATTTCAACATGAATGCTACAGGGTCCTTGGCTTATGGTCCGTGGGATAAAAGCGCCATCGAGCTTGATGTGGGGATGAGATCTCATACTACAGTACATTATGTGCAGGGGTATTACGAGGTTCGAAAGCATGCACTCACTGGCATCACTCTTTCGGGCATTTTGAGGATTCTCTAATGCTTACAAGCACCTAGGTATTGATTCCTGACTTTGTACCACTCTAACAATAAATAACGATATGGAGGACTGTTATTCAGTGCACACCTCAGCATGAATCCACCTTATGCAGAGATCAGCAGAAACAAGCCGAGTCTGGCCGCAGTGGAGGCTCAAAACGTGTTTCCCAGGAAGAAGGAACGTTATTTTTGTACAACACACCAAGGTCTACCTTTCGCCATCGAGATCAACAGCGAGGATGCTTGAAGATGACCGCATCAACTTCATCTCATTATTTTCATGAACATCTGAAACGACAAAGACCTTTAATACTCGGCATTAAGGCACTCCCTGAGGATGAGGGTTTATGTTTTGTCTCTTACCCGAGAGTGCTATGAAGTGGTCAGCGCAGAGAAATCCGGCAGCTTGGGTACGATGCTACGAGTATCTATCATTTCGACGTGGCTTCGTTTGGCAATGACCCAGATGCTTTATGAGGCTTTTGAAGTGCATAGCTAACACGTTATAATACCGGATTGACTTTTTGTTTCCGCACGTCCTATGGACCTTAATCCTCTCACCCCTTAAACGCATCCAATAGCAGATGGGCATCGCGAAAGCTGTGCGGTAAGACGTCTGCCCAAGTCGACCCACTCGCCTTTCCAGTAAGTAACCCAATACTCACTCTCCCCTACGAGTATAAAAGGCCTCAGACTCTAGCCTGTTTAAGTTTTAGGATTTTAGAAGGGTACCAAGTCGCTACGCAATAATCCTTAGCAGTCGTGGAATTGGCGTACCTATCTATGTAACTCCAATATGTAGTTGCCACACCACCATCGGCATGCAAAGGAAGCAGACTTGGGAGGTACTTTTAGTCCCAAGAAAACTCTCTTTTCCTTTGCGGAAAGGCTTGGCAAGATCAAGTCGCACAAGTATCTACAGTAGATTGGCTCCGGACCTAGGATTAATTGCTATCCAATAATATCATTAAGTCACAGGTACCTCATCACATGGAAACCTGGGATTGGAGGCCTTGTGCCACCTGCACCTGGAAAGACCCTCGACTATCACTCACTTCATCCGGAAGAATCTCCGCTTTCAAAGCAAGTATCAAGATATTACATTATACGTGCGACCCCGCTCGCAAATGTCAAAGAGGACTTATTCAGATCAGAGCAAACGCTTACCCCAGGGTCTGTGATCGTCTGTGAGACGGTGAGCACTGAGGAGGGGCTCGCGATTGAGACGAACGAGGTTTTGGCAATACTCTTACGAAATCGCCGGCCTCTGAGCTCTGACGGGTCTTTGGCTTGAGCAATGCTAGCGTGGCTAGTCATGATCGACTGCTATGACGGTACATACAGTAAGTAATACGGAGCACACTAGCGCGCGTTTGCCCTTTTGTTGCTGATCGCAATTGAAGGGTGTTTTTTCTTCTTTTTTTTTTTTGTGAGCGATGGTTCATAATGCACCCCCTAGGGATATTCATATTCATGAACTTTGTTTCAAGAATTTTTGGCTTTTCGTTTGCGCCGGTGATTGACGGAATGATTATGAGTCTTTGGGGGCTGAGCCGTCAGGGTTAATAAAGTCTCATTTCAATAAGATAATAATACAACGTCAATAAATGATCTATTAAGAAAGACTTCGAGAACGGCAGTTTGGTGGGGATGAATCGTGGGGATGCAGTCTTCAAAGGGGTAACTAACTGCCTTTTAACGTTCTTACTGTATGAGGTTATTTGGTTTGCCTCCCCAAAAGAGGAAGAGGGGCTCCCCCCCCCTTTTTTTTTCAAGCCGAGTAAGTAGGTAGCCTTGTGTCGGCCTTGTTTATCAGCCTCGTAATATTCGATGGGGTAGCATTTATCGATATTTCAAACTTTGCAAAAACTTCCAACGCTGAGAAAGGGAAAAGGCTTCTTGTGTTCTCGACCACGCACTTCAGAATTCGTAGACAGCATCTCAATTGTGGCGACCGTTGTCTTTAATTCAAGGCTGTGGGCTGGAGCCCGCCGAATTGTCCTACGAAGTTTTCGATCCATAATGACCATCTCCAGCGCCAGTCCGGCGGCGAAGCCATCATCTACCTTGGAGACGAACAATCATGAGCAGGATGCCGCCTTACCACCTGCTATGCCAATAAAGCTGCATGGAAGGGCCTTTTATGAGAGCATAGGTAGTCCCAAGTTTATTCTAGCGCCTATGGTAGGCCAGTCTGAGTTTGTACGTCTTGTTGTCCTAGTAAACATTACTCCAACTTACACTCTTCGCAGGCATGGCGAATGCTCACCCGGTCCTTCATGAGTCCTTCTACGAATAAAGATCTTTTGGCATATACACCTATGATACACGCGCGCATGTTCACTGAAACACCCAAGTTCCGCGATAGTCACTTTCAGCCAATGCGCAACAGTCTCGCTACACACCTCTCTTCTCCCCCTTCCACAGATATATTCTTGGACGGAAATCCCGCCACGGACAGGCCACTCTTTGTTCAATTCTGCGCCAATGATCCTGAGGAGTTGCTACAGGCTGCAAAGTACGTTGCACCCTTCTGCGATGCTGTGGACTTAAACCTCGGGTGTCCGCAAGGCATTGCAAGGAAAGGAAAATACGGCGCTTTTTTACAAGAGGACCAAGAGCTTATTTTTTCTTTGATTCGAAAATTACACGAAAACCTATCTGTGCCCATCACAGCGAAGATTCGCATTTTAGAGACAAGGGAAAAGACGCTGGCTTATGCGCAAAAGGTATTGAGTGCTGGAGCTAGTATATTGACTGTGCATGGAAGGCAGAGAGACCAGAAAGGTCATAAGACGGGCCTAGCAGACTGGGGTACAATCAGATACTTAAGAGACAGCTTACCGAAGGAGACCGTATTATTTGCTAATGGGAATATCTTAAGGAGAGAGGATATTGATAAGTGCTTAGAGGTTACAGGAGCAGATGGTGTAATGAGTGCCGAGGGAAACCTCTACGATCCCGCAATATTTTCTGAGCCTCCACCAATGGGTCAGGAAGGCCGCGAATACTGGAGAGGCAGAGATGGTAAAGGTGGTTATCGAGTCGATGCTGTGCTACGAAGATATATGGATATAGTATACACGCATGTCCTCGAAGTTTCCCTTCCTGACCGGAAACCACTATTCCTACCCTCAGATCCAATGGAGCAAGTGACTACCAAGGAGGAAGAGGAGCCAGAAGGTCCACCAAAAAAGAAGCAGAAGATAAAAGAGAAGAAAGAGAGAACCACGAGTCCAAATCTTGTTGCCATGCAAGCACATCTCTTCAGCCTACTCCGATTCCTCGTCGCCAAACATCACCACATTCGAGATACGCTGTCCAAGTGTCGGGCGGGTGATATCGAAGCTTTTGAAAACGTACTGCAGTTAGTCGAAAAGGTCGTGGCAGAAGGACTTAAAGAATATGAAGACACTGGCGGAAAGAGCTGGGAAGAAGAATTACAAAGAGATGAGCGGTTAACGAAACTGGAGGGTATCAATACTACGGCACCGGGTGATAAAGGAGAAGCGGATGTGGAAGCAGATGACGAAGTCAAGAACTCACTTGAAATGGTGAAGGCATGTAAGCGGCCTTGGTGGGTGGCTCAACCTTATGTGCGACCATTACTAAAGGAAGCTCTGGCTAAGGGTAGTCTATCGCTCAGCAAGAAGGACAAGGCAAAACTGAGGGAGGAGGAACTTAAGTTGAAGAGAGAGGAGGGGCAACGACAGCAATGTAGTGGACATATAGAGATGGAGAAGGTGGGCAACAGTAAGGAGGAGGTTGAGATTCCCAAGGAGGGATTGGTTTGTGGTTAGTTTCTGCACTCGTGGGGTAACGGTTTGAGAAAAGGCCGGACATTCACTTCTGAGCTTGGAGACTGCTTGGAATGGAGTGATAGCTGTTACATATTGGAACCGATCAAGAGCTGATCTGGTCGTTGGGTTGCTCTTGAATGAGTCAAATACTTACTGGCGATATATTCACTGTTAATGAAGCTATGTCTCTATCTCTGCTTGCTGTATTACTTACACCCATGAATTAGGCCGGTTTGAAAATTCAGCTATTATACTTGGCTTATCCTTTCACGGTTTCCACATAATGCAAGTCGGTAATGTACAGGATACCAAGCATATGTCTCTATTCCTACACATCTGACAAATCAGCAGTGCTTGTAGATATTGAGGCTAGTTTAATTTTAATACTCATACTTTCACATATTAGGTAGAGTAGCCAAGTATACATCAACCACTGAACTCCAACATGCCCTTGCTCTTTTTAAACCAAACGACCAACCACATCCCATAACCCCCATCACCCACCCACACCACCAGCACTACGTAAAAGCCCACCTCGCAACCGCAGTGGTCACCCCCATAGCCACTAAATGCCCCAACACATCCTCATCAAGCCTATTAAAACCAAAACCGCCAACAATCAATCCCGAACCGCCAAACACAGTCCTCAGATCCCTCTTCTGATCTATATGAATAAAGGTTCTCAACAATGATCCCGACCTAGATTATGTGCTCCCATCGCTGATGCGTAGTACCTTGTTATTTGAAATTGGGATTCCGAATGTGGAGGAGTAGAATATTTGGGATTAGGATTGCGAGATTCCCGTTTAGGATGAGGAAGGTGGAGAGGGTGTAGGCGAATGTTTTTGGGGTGGTGGTTAGGTTTTCTGACATGGTTATTTGGATTGACGGTGAATTCCTTGTATGTGTTGTTTAGGAGGAAGAAATATCGGAGGGGTTTTATGTTTAGAGCATGGACGAGCTCTGTATGCGCGTGAGTATGTGTATCAGTATGAGGGGAAAAGGTATGAAGGTGGAGAGGAATCAGTTTTCGGCGAGCTTGTGCTGCACCGGATTGTTGTGCTTTCCAAAAGTAAACATATAAGTACTAATCCTTAGCCTTTTATGTAGCTATCCTCTGAAGTTACAGTGCTGATCTAATGGTTAGCACAAGCGGAACTCACGAGCTCCATCACAAATTCGAGTATTTGCCTTTCTTTCCATTGACTGGTCACCTAGGGAGGTTCCTATGCTATTAATGTGATTGTGCAGGACAAGAATAAAACATTTCCTAGCAGTATGCCCGAAAACCCGTTAGAACTTTATGTAATTTTAAGAGGCAACTTATTTCAACTTATTCAGGTGTTGAGTAAATTAAATTAGACCACAATATATACATAAGGCTACCATGCAATCAACTACAACCATTAACTGGGAAAGCACAATGTAGCCTAAGTCGGGTAAGGAATGTTCGGGTTAGGAGAGTTTGTGCTATGCTAAGTTGTCGGGCCCAAATCCTAGCTATAGCTTTATCCTCCCAGGAATGTAAAAACATCAGGTATTAGATATTACCTGTGTGGAATGTGACACTAAGATCATGTCCCCATTGTGACCAACGTGTATGCGATCAACTATGGTTTTCCTTTTTAAAGGAACACTCTGCCTGTCGAATACAGAACTCGCCTTGACTCCTTGCTGCGTTAAATGCAGAAGGGCATATAAAGACCGTAGTAATACATTCAGCTGCAGTCTGAGATCGATCATCTTTTTGATTCGCTGCCCAAAGTCTTTGCTCATCTCTGAAATCTTCCCTTCTACTTCCTTAACCTCGTGATCTCAAAGACCTCAGTCAATCCCTTAACCACCGTCTCCACGTTCATCGTAACCAAAGGCATCTTCTCATAACTTCCTTCCTTCATTATCGTGACTAGTGCCAAGTACTTGTTGACTTCCCGCAGCATAATTGGCCGCTTCTGGTCCGTTAATACGATACAACTCTCAGCATCTTTACACCCAACTTGATCCTCAAGCCTCTTGTTCCATGGAGGGGCTTCTAAGCTCTCGATATATTCTTGTGGTCGCTGCCAACCGTAGATTTCCGAAACATCGACGATCACATCAATGTAATCACTGCAGATCTCGTAAGATGGCATGTCGACCGGGGACGAGTCGGTTGCGACGTAGATCTTGGAGAGCACGTCAAACAGATATGCCTTTTCAAAACTGCAGGTCCGACACAGATCGTTAAGCAGCCCTTCGAGGGTGGGTAGGTGAGGGATTAGCTTTTGTATGACTTTGCTGAATGCTTCGAAGATTGAGTGATTGTAGATTGATGTGAGGTGAAAATTAATAGGCGCACTTTCGACACCGTGATCTGAGAGCTCGTCTTGGATGCGCTGCATAATATCTCGTTGGATATCAAGCTTATAGTCATCGGAGAGCCCGTCAACTTTGTGTATGAAAACCTCAATATTAATAGTTGGATAAGAAGGATGTAAATTGAGAATGGTCTCGTTCAGGCGGTTGATCGCTTCAAGATACTCGTCTTGCGCATCAATGACCCAAATCAGTGCCCCGATCTCACCAAAGACAGCGTCCTGGTCAAAATTGGGGTCAACAAAGTCGACCTGTCCAGGAAAGTCCCAGACTTGGAAGTCCATGAATGAGCTACAAATATCAGCCGCTGTAAACACGTAGAGAGGGCATAGGACCTACTGCATTGCATCCTTCTGAATCCTAGATGTAGATTCTAAGAACAAGGTCTCATTCGGTGGCATCTTGTGAAATACAACGCTCGAGATAGATGACTTCCCACTCCTATTAATCGTGAGCTTCCAGTCGCGGTCTCAGAATGGATATGAACTCACCGCCGCTGCCCCATCAACAACAATCTTGGCTTGCCTTTCGCAGCCGGACCAGGGGCGGGCTCGGGTACCTTGCCGCCTCTTTTCTGAAGTTTGAGAGAGTCCTGTGTGTAGACACGTTCGAGATTTAGCGTTGCTTGACTGATATGTCTGACAGGGCCCTGCCGGGGAGGACCGTTGTACGTCCCATCCACTTTAACTCTTCTTCTGCCCGTATGAAGAAGACCCGCGCCTTGGTTCATGCTGTTTGCAAACAGTAACAGAAAGAAATCTGAGGTGTGGGTTGCAGGAGATTAATAAAGCACAACTTTGCGCTGGGAAAAAGTGAGGTTGCGGTTCTACGTATTTGGATGGCGAGAAATGCTACGCGCAACGACGATGCGATTGTCCACTACACACACCGCCACAGGTCCAACACAGGGATACAAATATCCTCCACAGCATCTGTTTGCGATCTCCACGCCGTCGTCACTACATTCAAGTCTCGGTCAAGGACCGCTCCCGAGGACTCGGGGTCGGGTACATGAATTTCGGTATCTGATCAGGAACGGCCACGCGCAGGTTGACAAGTAGGTATACGGCAACACTGTTCAACACTATTAAGTTGATCAGATGCCCTCTTCCCCTATTATACCACAGCTCAATGACAGACCTTGCAGCAACCAGAAGTTCATGCGCTGACACAAAATGATTGTGACTCAGCGTTGGACAACAACGAGTGGTTCCGCCTGCTCCGGCAAAGAGCAATTCAACTCGAATGGCTAAATTGGCTACACAACTAAGGGAGCCAACAGCGCGGGAGGCGTTGGGTAGCAGATCAGGCGGGACCTGCTGTGCTCTATATATGCAGTTCTTCTAGAAAGTTAGAAGCGCAGAGGGAGAGGCATCCGAAGTAGGTAGGACTCGGACAACAGGGCACTTGCCAGGCGGCTCCCTCTACTTGCCTGCTTACACCTGGCACCTAGCACCTTGGACCACAGGGCTGACATCTTTCCAGATCTGTGGAATGCGACGGTTACGTATCTCAAATTCTGTCCTGAAGACTGCTCACACATATGATAGAAAATGGCGCTGGTGATTGGGAATGCGTCCATGGGGAAAGTAAAATGATCTCATACCTCCATCGTTATTTGTCGTCTTGCTTTTCACGCTTTGCCAGTGTACTGTACGACTGGGGTTGGCGAGTGACGGTGACGTTGAGCCCTAAGCTTGTCCCCTTGCTTAGAGGGGCAGTAAGAGGCTCTTTCTTTCCGGTCCTTTGCTTACTAGGAGCTGACGAGCTCACAGGAGTCACAGCTGGGTGCGAATCACTCAGGCTAAGGTGGCCTTTTTCTTCTTCTGATGTGCTGTCAATTATTTGTCGTGTGGCCAGAAAAGGAACAGGAACAGGGACAGGAACAGGCCTGGACAGTGTGACAAGTCACATACCTAGGTAGGAAGAAAGGAAGATTATTTGATGCCTAGTGCCTAGTTCCAGGACAACAGCTATGCTGGCACCAATGCAGATCCGAGTGTCAAGCAAGCGGGAGAAGGGCAGGGTCAGGGTCAGGGTCAAGATCAAAAATCTGATGCTATTCAACTGTGCTGAAGCAGCAGCAGAAGTCGCAGTAGCAAGCAGAATTCGCTGTTGCGAGCGATGGACGAAAGAGGATGAGCCTAGGGAGGGAGTACGAGAACGGAGTCGAGCTGTTGAAGACTCTGTCTGATAGGAGGAGGCGGCATCCAGCCTGGCGGCGTCCGGGGGCAAGAGCGAGGATCTACTTCAGGGGGCAGGGGGCGTGTGTGCAGGAACACCAGAACGTCACTCCACCCAAACAAACATTTTCATATGCACCCTGAATATGCCCTGACGAAGTACAACAATAAATAGGAGGAACTCTTCTGGAATTACTTTACCATGCTTTTCCTTGGTTATGGATCTACATCATCAGCCAAAGCACCACTATGTATGTCATGGTAAGGTCGCCAGTGTACCAGCCTGCTACATACTCTAACGGATGCATGCAGTGTGCAATGGTCCCTGGGCAAGGGGACGATGGTACGATCGAGTAAACTCCTTTTGCTCAAATACTGATTATAGACGCAAGAAGCGATGCCCCTCAAGGATAAATCTTGGATGAATTTGACATAGATTTAAAGTACCTTGCATGCCATCAACCTGCCTGCTGGGACGCAAGAGCTGGCGATTCTAGTTACCTGGTATCGTTGAGATGAAGTTACTACTTTGTAGTGAAGCAAAGTTAAGATCTGCAACTTATCTTCCTGAATACTCGTACACCCCCATCACTAGGTACCTGAGCGCCCGTCTCACAGTGTGATCTAGACCGTGTTGTAGTGCATGTCTAGCACTGTGAATTATTGAACTAGGTAGTCTAGCTTAATGATTCTTTATCAAAAGCATCTACTGCCTGTTTGTTAAACTTAGTGGCTCAGTTCTGTTTCTGCGAGATCATCTCGGTACAATGTTCTTCATCACATCATGCAGTTGATCGTAGGTACTGTACATGATGGTATACAAGATGTCATTTAGAAAGAAGCTGTTCCGCTGGTGTCCACCACGTATGACGAACAATTAAAAAAAAATGAAGCTATCCTTCCATTTCCAAACCCTCGTAATCTCAGGCACTATTGTGTCATCCTGATACCCTGTAACCATGAATCCCTCCCTTAACTCCTACGCCATGCAGATAGCTCCCCAAAAAAGCAAATACTCTGTTTTATTACACTGACCCAATGGTCCCCATAAAACCAAGGAACTCCTCGTATACATATGACATATGAAACGCTTATCTGCGAAATACAGATGCTATGAAACTCTTCCGCTTGCCGACCTTCTGTACCTTCTCTGCCATTCTATCTAAAGAGCTTGGCTGCGTCGGTATATCGGGAATCTGAGGTACGGGAGGAGTTTCATCTTCTTTTTCACTGACCGTTGGTTGCTCGTCATGTGTGAGTAGCTGGCTGCTCTTTGTTTGTTTCAACTGTCTGGAACCCTTCCTCTTATTGCCCTTTGTGACGGCAACTGAGGATCTTCTTCTAGCCGCAGGAACACTGCTCTCTTCGCCGGCTGCCTTCTCCAATTCCTCAATCTCCCCAGCGGCGGTTTTACCATTGGTTGCAAGATTCTCTTCTGCGATAGCAACAAATCTGATCAAACCTCTCTCTGCGGGAACGCCAAGAGCCTCCTCCATGGTCCTCTGCAGGAGAACGGCATTTCGCTTATTGGTAACAGCCTGTACTTGTGATGGGAGAGCAGTGATGGTCATGGTATAAGCGGGATCGAAAGAGCCTCCAAAAAGCAAACAGGCTGAGTGGGTCACTGTAACGAGTATAGAAGACTCTGGTCGCTGATAGCGGCTAGAGAGGTTGTATGAAAGATCGGTAATAAAAGTATATTCATCGTCAACCTATCAGAAGTTAATTACTGTGCATTTGGATCTTGAGGAGTTTAAAGGGAAACTCACAATGACATTTGTCCTAACATCTGCTACGACTACAGACTCTCGCAGAACGCGTTCTCTGGCAGAAGAATTGGACTCACGGTTTGCGAAAGCCTCGTTGTAATGCTGACTCTTGCGCTTGGCAAGCTGTTTCTGCTCGGCTGTCTTGCGCTCTGAAAATATGGCCCCATCGCCCGGAGCGCCTCGATCGATATCTCTCATTAAACGGTTTCCCTCGTGTCCAAAGGTTGTTGATGTGGGAGAGTTTGGATTTGTATCCAGCATACTGTCAGCAGGCGATGGAGGGAGTATAAATTGCGCCGTGTCCTTTCGCTTTCGTTCAACCACCACAGCGGGTTGCTGAGTAGGCAGCGAGGCGTCCAAGATAAATCCCTTGGCTTGGGGAGAAGTTTGCGGAGTAGAGTTTGACATTATATCGGTCTTGTCTGCTTGTAGACTGATGTATCAAGGGATGTCGAAGGCGGTCTAGATCGGGTGACACAGACAGAAGCCTTGACGAAGATGGCAGTTGACGGTAAAAGCTGAAAGTTGATATCACAGTTATGTTTCGCATCTATGAATCTGTAGGAATGATCAAGAATGCAAGAGTTGGGTATGATGGTGCAGGCGTGGACATGGGAACTGCTTCGTGGCCATCAGCTTGTGCTCTTGTATGTATTCTAAAGTTTGTCTCTGGAATTGGAAAGTGTTTACCAACGATTTTCGGTAAGACCCAAGCGGCTTCCCGTTTTTCGAGACGTCTGAATGCGCCTCAATACACATCCACGCCACTGGTCTCTCCAGAATGAAGTCTAGCTTTGCGGAGGGCTGAATAGTGTGATGCGCGGTGCTTGGAGATTGGCTCGATAGTTGTACGCCTCCAAAAGCAAATCTAGGGATGATCTCGGCGGGAACCGAAGGATGAGTCCGCTTTCGACCTGGGGGGGATGCAATTTATCTTCAACCGCTGGCAAAATTGGATGCGCGCAGCTCCATGTCGTGTGTCTCGGCTCGAGGAAATGATCGCGGGGTCTCTGTTGAGTGAATGCTGCCTCTGCACGCAGCAAATTTCCTAACATTCATAACATTCTTACACGCCTTGGAGGGTACTAGGAAACTCTCGAGGGGGGGGGATCGCACACGTCGGCTACATAGAGGAATTGGCATATGATTTCCCGCCTTTTCACGTGGAGGCGAGTTGATAGAATAGCTCTAAGATAGCAAGAGAAGCTCGCATGAATTCAGAGACAGGCACACCAGGCACACCAGGCACACCAGCACAGTAAAGAGAAGCACGGAGCAGCATCGCATCAATGCGGGAGAGACCCTCGCCCTCAAACCCCCCACAAGATCACCAGATCTCTACTTACGCAGTACTCCAAAAAAAATCCTTATTCAGTGGGTCAGTAACGTGGGCAGAGAGCTTTGGTAGAGCTAGTAGGAAGAGCACAAAACTATGCTAGAATTCCAAGATTTTAGTGTAAATTCCACGGAGTATGCGTTGAGCGAACTTGAACTGCAACATTTAGTTCCACGTAATTAATTTCCCGAGAAAACTTACGGTATCCCTTCCACTAAATATTGGCCAACGCTTGGGCCATAGAGACGCGCAATAAAGTTCGATTAAAGAGAGCGACTCTGGCCAATAACCTTCTTGTATTTGCCCTTAAGACAGTGTCCAATCCCTGCCTAAGTGGCCAACATTCGGTGGAGGGGATGAATACTCGAACGTATTATTCCAAATCGTACAACGATGGATCGTCATACTTAAACCTCTATTCCATAGATCAAACATCCCTTTCCTTCATTCCTTTCATATCCCCTGTTTTATTTTCTGCCTCACAATTGCATCTCTTTCCCACAACAATATTGCAAGCGCACCCATTGGTCCAGAAACCAGGGTCCACCCTCCGATCTTCCAAGCAAGTTTCTTCCACAGGTTGACTTCTGCTCTTTCTCCCGACAAGAGTTCCCTATAAATTGGAAGCGACGTATTTGGGTCTACGATAGTCTTTTCTACTGTCGCATTCTTGTACAAAAGGATCCCCCAAAGTAGAAGCGCCGTCGATCCTACATACATGTCCCATTGCAAGAAATTTAGAACCCCAGCTCCAAAATTCGAGACTTTGTAACTTGGCAGAGGAAAATAAGGTACGAAGATATCGAGAAAGTGGCATCGGGCGAGACCCTTAATCGTTGGGTGATGGTCGGGTATAACGGAGGACGGCAGAAACATTATTAACAACACTGGTACTTGAGTTGTGGTACACAGTGTGAGAACGAATCTATAAACATGCTCTGCCTTCTTGAGATACGAGGCGCCTAGAGGGGCCGGTGGTCGATTGTCTTTCGAGACCTTGGGGGCAATGTATTGAGAACTAATCCGTAGCGACCAGTGTATGATCACCGTCCAGATGGGGAATGCTTGCCAGAATGCAATGTACTGTTGATGTCTGACCGAAGAGACTATGTCTGGGGAGAATAGTCCCATCAGAAGGGAGGGGATGATGTAGCTCAGGGTGATCGTTATTGGCAGTATTGTGAGATCCAAAGACGAAACGAGAAGTACACTGTTGGCATAAGTCCCTGGGAATGGTTTGGCAACAGGCGACGAAAGAAGGTGTATAAATAAATACATCGGAATCGTGACGGCAAATGAGATATTCTGCAGAATGAAGCCCACAGTGCCAATGCTGGTGAAAAATCAGCGGACTACAAAGGAATGACTCACGACGAAGTCCATTCAAAGAGATTCATAATTTTGCAAGGTAGAGCCAAGTTGTCACTTACAAGCTAACGGCCCTGCGTTTGTTTCCCATCCTCATACTTTCCATAACCAGGAGAGTCCAGGCCGCACCAAATTGACCAAAGCCAAGTAAGGTGAATAAGAATAACGGCCCGTGCGACAAGTCAA
Organism: Pezicula rhizophila; assembly: GCA_022190145.1. NCBI lineage: Eukaryota > Fungi > Ascomycota > Leotiomycetes > Helotiales > Dermateaceae > Pezicula > Pezicula rhizophila. The sequence goes on from JAJONI010000020.1 coordinate 60,481, forward strand.
CAGTTGGAGCGAAGAAGGTCACCAAGACGGAGATCTGGTGATCGATTGCCTTGAAGCCCGTAAAACTCTTCAGAAGTGGACTAGTTGTGCCAGGGAAATGGGGTTCATTTCCTGCGACTAGCCCAGTAATCGATGAGAAAGTCCCATTACTTCCCCCAAGCACCATAGTTCCATAGAAGCCTGTAAGCGACAGAAGAGGCAGAAGGAATAAGATAATTGATCGCAGTGCGAACTGGTACCATTTCACTGGAGTATGCCCGACCGACGAGCCTGTCGACGTATGTGTGGTTAGAGCCGGTGACAGAGCTGAACGGACCGAGGAGGCAACAGACTGTGAGAGAGATGTCAGTAAAATGGGCCAAAGGATGCTGAAGTACACACCATAATACCCATTATGCTGATTTAGAAAGAAAACCTGAAAGAAGAATACATAGAATTGCAACGAGAGAGATTCGATGTGTGAGAGTTCAGTCACTGTCTGGATTTGGGACGGTGACTGAAGAGTTTTGTCGCGACTCCACGACTGAAGGGATAACCGGCATAAATTGGAGAATTCTCCTTACATCAGAGTCTCCATCTGAGTGATCTGAGTTGTTGTTGTGTTCCATGTTTACAATCCAGAAGAAGAGAGTGTCGTTGACAAATGCGACCTTCGGCTTACTGAAGTGTCCATGATTTGCTGGAGCGTAGAAGCGACGGGGGTCTAAGCTGAACGAAGTGTCTCCTTTCGAGACATTCCCATGCCAGGAAGAGCCATCGATTGCATTGGAATATAGCAACAATTCATTATCTCCTGCACTCTTTTCCTTTTGATCATTCTTGAACATTGAGGTTAGGTAGGTAGGTACCTAGGTAAGGTAGTGGATGCACGTGACCGAAAGGCAAAAAGTCACAGATGGGTGTTTCGAAGACACAACCAACTATACCTCCTCCTTACCTTAACACAAACTTGCCGTGCTTTTGGGAGTTCCTCCTATGCCTGGGACATCAGCATCAGCATCAGCGACGACATATTGCCGACTAGGAGCTGCAAAGTACCACATTAAGTAAGGCTTCTGACCGAAAGGTTCCCCTTGGGGCCTACGAACTCAGCAATTCCAATAGAGCATCAGAAGAGAACAATTTGAGTGCCCTACCCGTACATTATTGCGCCTACGGCCTGCAAGAAATCCTTATTTTAACTCCCGAGTCCCCACAGAGGCACCGTCTGGCCCTTCTACTTTCTGTACTTTCGTAGGCGCCCCAGGGAGGGAACTTGCATCAGCAGAAGCGCCCAGGGCCAAATTTAGACCTTGCCATCACCAATGAATATCAATGATCTCGAACAAGCAAACTTTCTACCTGCCTTCGCCATCCAACCCGCATCTCGAATTGTCCCTGAGAAGTACGATTGCACCCGCACGACTGTTGAATGTCCAATCCAGACTCTGAAAAGTTCATGGACCCACCACTCTTGCGCCAAAGTTGGAGAAGGGCTCGCTCCCGAGCGTCTTTCAGCGTGCCGCAACCTTACTTTGCTGCAGCCAGCTTGTTGTTGGTAACCTCAACTTCCCTATTTATGTCTTCCCACCAGCGTCTATTTAATGAACTACAAGAAGTACTTGTCTGTTTCATTTCCACATTTTCATTCAATAACAATCATCGAACTGTTGAACTTGTTTCTTTTCATTATTGCATCCTTTTTCTTTCTTTTTACACTTTCTACTTCATATTATACCCATACTATTATACCCTTCCTTTCCTAATATCATCAAAATGACCGAAGTCAACAACGATATGAAGCCTGAGTTCTCAACCGAGTTGCAAGAGTTCGATGCTCCTCCTACTAAGCCCCAGAAAACTGGTGGAGCTACTCGGGCAGTTGAAGCAACACGTCTTGGTCTCACTGCTCTAGCTTTCATCGCTGGAATTGTTATACTCGCTACGTCTGCCGATACCTTAACAACCTATAACCAGACTCATCTGTCAGAAGACTTCTTCCTTCCACTGTGGCCTAGCAACTTCAACGTGCGACCCACAATTGCTCTTGTAACATGTGGAGCAATTATCTTGGTTTCCAGCGCCATCTCTCTTGCGTTCAGCAAAATCCCAGTCGTTAGTATTCCACAAACCAATTGCTCCAGTCCCTCGCTGACCCCCTTTTTCTTCTAGCTCAAAAACAAGACCGTACCCCACAAGATCACCTCCTTTACCACTCCAACCATCTCTTTGGCCGCTGGTATCATCGGGACATCATTCTTCTACGGTGTTAACGCATCGAAAACTGAGTTCTCCTTGCAAGCCTGGAGCTGCCAATGGTCAAGCATCAACATGTCTACTGAGCCGAACTTCAGTATGTTATGTGACGAGAGCAAAGCTGCATTGTATCTTACGGTCATGATTATTCCTCTGGAGGTTTTGGTTTTGGGTATGTCGGTTGTGGATCTCTTCGCCTCAGAAAAGCAGTCTATTGTTCATGAGAGGAAGGAAAGTCCTTCTTTGTCTTGAACAGGGCCATGAGCAGGGCCAGGATCACAATGCGGTCGAAGTGGTGGACAGGACTATAAGATTCTATGGATTACGAACAAGGTTGAGAATTGGAGTCATTAGAAGAGAATGTTTGGAAGGCTCACGGAGTTCATGTAATTTTAATCGCAAATTTCAATGTTGGTGGAATAGCTCGACTGGGCATTGGAGTGCTGGTATGCTTAGGTACTAAATACGCATTTCCTTCATAGCCATTTGTTTTCGTTTACCGAGGGAGCCGTCAAGCTGCGTCAATGTACAATAGTACATCTCAAATACAGCAACCGATAACAGAATAAACATTGGAACACGACATGAAGCCCAAATCTAGCCAAGTGAAACCGGGCAGTGACTGAGTTACCGGTGCGATCGACTTCTTGGCCATTCTTCAATGTACAATCACGTCTCCTCGTTTACCACAGCAATCGCCGTCGCCGCTATTGAAGACCGAGTATGCACAAATGCATCTCTACTACATGACCCGGTTTTGCCAAAGAGATTTTTACTTCGCGGTCATTTTCTCTCATATTTGCGCGTCCAGAAGTTCGACTCTGACAATGTGCTATATAATTATAGGGCGAAGTAAACATTTATGTTTGCTTCTGCTCTGTGCAGTCCAGTATCCTTACAGACATACTGATATCATATTCAACGACTAGAGGACAGAAGAAAAATATGCAAGTCCTCGCTCGTATTTCTTCACAACTGTTATTCAAAGTGCGACTCCGGTGCTCTAACACTGTCAACTTTCAAAACTTCATCTACCAATCATCAATGGAAGGGATGTTCCTAAATTATTCAAGCCTCTGGTTCAGTTTGCCACAAGTGGTAATCCAGCGCACCTCAAAACTGCTTGATTCAGCCCTCTACTCCTTCTGCATACTCGTATCACTATGTTAACGAAGTTGGTGATTCCCAACTCAACTAGTCGTATCTATTGGGTATGTGAGGTTGGATTCACAAGTCAGAGTCAATGGAAATATCAGACCGGGTAGGGCTTGAAAAGTATAAAACAAATAAGCCTTTTTTAGACTCGGAGGTTTTATCCATATATCCGACCTCAACTCAGTACGACCGTTTACCGGGTCACTTCCTTAACGTTTGGAGTTTTTTTTTGGGCAGTCGCAATTTGATACAAGCATTGCTAGCTCTCAATCTTGACCAATGCTAGACAATTTCTCTGCGCAACCTTCTTGACCCTAAATTATTCTCGCTAGTATGAATGGGATACCACTTTAGTCGATTCTAAATTATGTAAATCACAACCAATAAGCACGTCGCTCGCGGCTGTGAGTAAGCTACTTAAGAGGCAAAGTTGACGGCATAGTGGAGTACTCCGTTTTCCGGAACGAGAGAGCAACTTGAGATTCGCGATGATCATTCCTTTGAGATCAGATGGGAGGAGGAGGGGGGGTGGGTGCTGATGAATGCGGTGAAGAAACGTGGCCCGAAAGTCCGTCCGTCGGACACATGAGACTAGACTTGCCTCGTATACTTTCGCAGAGTCGTTCTCGCCTTGAAACAGAACAGTTTTATTTTTTATTATTTTCAAGATAAATAAACCGTTTCATGGTGCGTAAGATTCAGACAGGGCACATGAAACATAACTTGTGCGTTAGTACGATGGATTTGTGCAATTCTTGAGTCGAAATAATGCAGAAATGAGTCGTTCGGTCCCGAAGTGTTGACCGAAGACAGATAAGGAAGGAAGTTTTGCTGACCAGCCAAGGCGAGATGAATCTGTCCTTCCGATATTATTACTGCAGGAGGGTGTGAGTCGACGCCGATGGAGGAACGTACCAATAGGGAAAGTTCTCCTAGCAAATTAGAGCTATGCCCTTCGTCTATCATCAATAATAATAAATAGGTAGGGTAGTGGATACGTGGGGGGAGATGCTTCCTACTGTACGTTTTGGTACTGTACAGTACAGAGTACAGTAAAAAAAAAAAAAAAGAGTGTTTGTTGATGGGATACGATTTCGGGATTGATTAGGTAGATTAGGATTGCGGACATATGCAGCGGTACAGTAGATCATACTGAAGTATCCTCATCTGCTATGATACTTGCTGCTCGGGTCGTAATAATGAATGCGAAGGAGCGAAAAGCCATGTCCTATGAAGACGTCGCCTATCCGATATTCGACGACCCTAGAAGGCGGTAGGGTGGGCCGAAAGCCCCCTTTACTCCACGCACTAACTCAATCTGGAGCTCGCATCTTCGCATTCCAAGCGAAGCTGGTCCAAGCTGGTCCAAGGCGTCCACTCAAATCTCGCTGCTGCTCGTAGTTGAAAATGTAAGATCCACCTGCCTCGACAATTCGCAATACAGTGTGAGTCGGATAATCCGTTTTCCGTCTTTCTTCATAATTCCCTACGAGAGTAGAAAAGTAGTTTCGTGGTGATAAGAACGTAAGAGCTCTCGTTACTTCCTTTTAATTTTCGTTTGCTCTTTAATTCCTTCCGTTCTTTCTTTCTTTCGTTCGTGGCTTCAACTTGCACACCCTGCCACCAATTCCTACTATAGAGGCTGCAGACATAACACTACCATCCCTCCTCCTCCCCCCCCACCAACAGAGCTTTTAGAGCACTCTCAGCTCCGCCGCACCTTTGCAGATTCACTCTCCCAAAGCCTTTTGCACCAATACGTCCCCCTCTCCCCCCCTAAAAGCGCAACAGACTTTTCTTGAGTAAGGTAGTAAACATCTACTCAGCCGCCAAAATGGCTGGCGACCTCTCAGAAAAGCAGCCCAGTGGACCGCCAAGTATATCATCATCGAGTCATGACAATTCTATAGAGGGGCGCAATTCAACAAACAAAGAGCAGGTCGCGGCAAAGCCCACAACTTCCCCTTCCGAGGATGAATCGACACTGGCCAAATTAGATTCGAAGATTGTGAAAGTCAAGAGCGAAGATGACATATATTCACACCTACCACCGCACGAGGCCGTCATACTGAAGAGACAAGTAGAGACCCTTGTTGTGAAGTCGGGATGGAAGGCTTTATACCGGTACTCAACGAGAAATGATATTATTATCATAATCATTAGCTCAATCTGCTCAATCGCTGCAGGCGCGGCTTTGCCTCTCATGACCGTGATTTTCGGTAACTTGGCCGGTACTTTCCAAAAGTATTTAGTCTTAGGGACATCGAGCGCCTCGGATTTCAACCATACCATTAACCATATGGTTCTCTACTTCGTTTACCTGGGCATTGGAGAGTTTGTAAGTAGGGGACACCAGGGTGGATTATATTTTAGGGGACATGTTTTGATTTCGACTAGGTTACTATTTACATTTCCACGGTTGGCTTCATTTGTGAGTTTTATTGCAATTTGTACTGCAAATCTCCACTAACAGACAGTAGACACTGGGGAACACATTAGTGGGAAAATCCGCGAGCACTACCTTGAAGCATGCCTCAACCAAAATATCGGATACTTCGACAAATTGGGCGCAGGCGAGATCACGACGAGAATAACGGCCGATACAAATTTGGTACAAGACGGAATCTCTGAGAAGGTTGGCCTGAGTATGAATGCTACGGCAACTTTTATTACGGCATTTGTTATTGGTTAGTCCACCGACCTTGACCAAGTACCAGTCGACCTTGCTTTAGAAGCTCTGAAAGCACCAAATATTGGCTTTGAAAAGTCGTTCGTTTTTGTATCGCATGCTAAGACTCGAGTAGGTTTCATCAAATCTTGGAAGCTCACTTTCATCCTCCTATCAACAGTGGTTGCCATCACGACGATAATGGGAGCTGGCGGATCCTTTGTTGTCAAGTTTAGCAAACAATCTTTGGGATCATATGCAACTGGAGGATCTGTTGCCGAGGAGGTCATATCATCCATCAGAAACACTGTAGCTTTTGGCACCCAAGATAAGCTCGCTCGACAATACGATAAGCACTTGACTACAGCGGAGGTTTGGGGCTACAAAGTGAAGTTTGTGTTAGGAATAATGATCGGCGCAATGTTTTTGTTGATTTACCTTAACTATGGCTTGGCATTCTGGATGGGAAGCCGCTTTTTGGTCAAGAACGAAATAGGCCTCTCATCCATCCTGACGATTTTGATGTCAATCATGATTGGGGCATTTTCACTTGGCAATGTTGCGCCCAACGTACAAGTTAGTTACAACCCCTAGTCTATTATAAGCGCTCGGTATCGGCTAACTATTTACCGCAGGCTTTTACTACAGGTGTCTCAGCAGCAGCTAAGATCTTCAACACAATTGACAGGATTTCCCCGTTAAATCCCTCCTCCGAGGAAGGTGAGAAACTTGACGAAGTTAAGGGGACCGTAGAACTGCGAAACATCAGAATGATTTATCCTTCTAGGCCAGAGGTTACTGTCATGAAAGACGTCAGCCTTGTGATTCCTGCAGGGAAGCAGACTGCACTCGTCGGTGCCTCTGGTTCAGGAAAAAGTACAATTGTCGGCCTAGTGGAAAGATTTTATGATCCAGTTGGCGGCCAGGTGTTCCTTGATGGCCATGATGTTAGCACTCTCAATCTTCGCTGGTTACGGCAACAAATCTCGTTGGTCAGCCAGGAGCCTACTTTGTTCGGAACCACGATATTTGAAAATATTCGGCATGGTCTTATCGGTACAAGATTTGAAGGCGACGGGGAAAGCAAACAACGGGATCTCGTCATTGAAGCTGCAAAGATGGCCAACGCTCACGATTTCATTACCGCCCTACCGGAAGGCTACGAGACTAATGTTGGAGAGAGAGGTTTTTTGTTGTCCGGTGGCCAGAAGCAGCGTATCGCAATTGCTAGGGCAGTGGTTTCTGATCCTAAGATTCTTCTCCTCGATGAAGCAACCTCTGCTCTCGATACTAAATCCGAAGGTGTTGTTCAGGCTGCCCTAGAGGTTGCTGCAGCTGGACGAACGACAATTCTTATAGCGCATCGACTATCGACTATCAAAAGTGCTGATAATATTGTTGTTATGTCTGAAGGCCGTATTATTGAGCAAGGAACTCACGATAATTTGTTGGCCGCCCACGGGGCCTATTATAACCTGGTCGAGGCACAAAAGATTGCTGAAACGAGAGAGATGACGGCCGAAGAACAAGCCTTGCTTGATGCCCAGGACGACCAGCTGGTCCGCGAAAAGTCGAACACCTCTCGAGAATATCTCGAGGATCCAGATGATAAAAACATTGCCAGCAAGCTCAACCGTACTCAGTCACAGAAGTCACAGTCCTCATTGGCGTTGGCAAATCGCCAAAGCCAGGTGGAACAACACGCTTCCTTATGGACCTTGATTAAGCTTATCGCATCTTTCAACAAAAGCGAGTGGCACCTGATGATGATTGGTCTCTTCTGTTCCATCATTTGCGGAGGTGGAAATCCCGTTCAGGCTGTCTTCTTCGCCAAGGAGATCGTGTCCCTTTCCCAACCATTGACTGCTGCGAAACAGATTCGACACGATGTGGATTTCTGGTCCCTTATGTATCTCATGCTCGCCTTTGTTCAGTTCATTGCATTCTGTGGTCAAGGTGTGGCTTTTGCTTTCTGCTCGGAACGCTTGATCCATCGAGTCCGGGACAGGGCGTTCAGAACCATGCTCCGCCAAGATATCGAGTTCTTCGACAAAGAGGAGAATACTGCTGGTGCCTTAACATCCTTCCTCAGCACCGAGACAACTCATGTAGCAGGTCTCTCTGGTGTTACCTTGGGAACGCTCTTTACTGTGATCACAACTCTGGTCGCCGCCATTTCCCTCTCGATTTCTATTGCGTGGAAATTAGCTCTCGTTTGCACGGCCACGATTCCGATTTTGCTCGGTTGTGGATTTTTCCGTTTCTGGATGTTAGCAAGATTCCAGGAGAGAGCTAAGAAATCATACGAGAAGAGCGCGAGCTACGCTTGCGAGGCAACTAGTGCCATTAGGACTGTTGCTTCATTGACAAGAGAACAAGATGTTTTACAACACTACAAAGATTCCCTTGCGGTCCAGGCAAAGGCCAGTCTAGATTCGGTATTAAAGTCGTCACTTCTATACGCCGCTTCTCAGTCACTCATGTTCCTCTGCGTCGCGCTTGGTTTCTGGTATGGTTCTGGTCGTCTTGCCAATCACGAGTATTCTATGTTCCAATTCTTTGTGTGTTTTTCGGCGGTCATCTTCGGAGCTCAGTCCGCAGGCACAATATTCTCATTTGCGCCTGATATGGGTAAAGCGAAGCACGCAGCGGCAGAACTGAAGATTCTCTTTGACCGAAAACCAAAGATCGATTCTTGGTCAACTGATGGTGCTCGCTTGGAGAATGTCGAGGGCACTGTAGAATTCCGCGACGTTCACTTCCGCTACCCAACACGACCTGAACAGCCAGTCCTTCGTGGCTTGAACCTCATTGTCAAACCAGGCCAATATATCGCTCTAGTTGGTGCTTCCGGGTGTGGTAAAAGTACAACCATCGCGCTTCTTGAGCGCTTTTACGACCCCCTTGCTGGCGGAATCTATGTTGATGGCAAAGAGATCAGCAGTTTGAATATCAATGATTACCGTTCTTACATCGCACTTGTTAGCCAAGAACCTACGCTCTACCAAGGGACCATTCGGGAAAATATCCTTCTGGGCGCTGACCGCGCAGATGGAGCTGTCTCGGATGAACAAATCGAGTTCGCATGCAAAGAGGCCAACATCTACGATTTCATCATGTCCTTACCCGAAGGATTCTCAACTATTGTAGGTAGCAAAGGAAGCATGCTATCAGGTGGCCAAAAGCAACGCATTGCCATCGCTCGCGCACTATTGAGGGACCCAAAGGTTGGTACTGAATTCCCAAGTCATTGAAGGAGTGATGCTAATGTTATAAAACAGATTCTCTTGTTGGATGAGGCCACGAGTGCACTAGACTCAGAGTCTGAGCATGTAGTACAAGCAGCTCTCGATAAGGCTGCGAAGGGACGGACTACCATTGCCGTTGCCCATCGTCTAAGCACGATCCAGAAGGCAGACATCATTTATGTCTTTGACCAGGGTAGAATTGTGGAGCATGGTGATCATACAGAACTTATGCGGAAGGGAGGGCGCTATTCTGAACTAGTGAATCTGCAGAGCCTAGGAAGGAATTAATCAGGCGTTATGTGTGTGCAATAATGTTGTTTATTTTGAGCATTGCGATGGAGTTTTGGGTGGAGGATCCTGAATAGAGGAGCTTCTTAAAAAAAGTCAGTTGGCGTCACTGCAAGCACACTATTTAGATAAACTTCGGTACTATACAAATAAATAATCTCTTCTTTGTAACTCATTGTTTAGACTGAACGAAGTGGTACCTTAAGTGGGACGGACACATTATCGGTATTCGGTCGTGGTTTTGCTAGGAAACGTGACCTGTAACTAAGTGTGTAGAATAGTTTTCGTTAATAATATTAATAACTATAATATCTTTATACGATTTTTTTTTCTTTTAAATCGCCCTTATTATTACCTAAACT